>CH003409.1:1050955-1112474 GCA_000149265.1 Ciona savignyi | reverse complement strand
TTTTACTTTTTATTTCAAATCCTCACGCGAGAATTACATGCGTGTGACAATCATGATTCGGGACAAAACGCCTATTTCCCAAAACATATAACCTCTTCCCCTGGTCACCAAAGAGAAAATGGTAAAGCAGAATCAGCTGTTAAGAATATTAAAAGCATGCTGAAAAGGACAAGAAGTGATCACTCTGATCAATATTTTGCTTTGCTGGAGATGAGAAACACACCCAGACAAGGAACAAATTCTAGTCCTGCGGAGATTATGTTTGGCAGGTCAACACGGTCTATTATACCTACCATCACAAGAACCTCCAAGAACTTTGACTTTCATAAAAGACAGAAGCAACAGCAAACAACAAAGCGCTGTTATGACAAAAAGGCGAAACCTTTGAGCACATTGCATGTTGGACAGAACATTTATTTTCAAAATCCCGAAAGGAAAGGATGGATAAAAGGAAGTGTACAAAAGAAAATTGGAACGCGCACTTACCTTGTTAGATCTGATCAAAATGTTATTTACAAGCGTAACCGTGTTCACATTCGATTGGATAAAGCATCTGATTTTTGTTTTGATGATTATTTACATTATAATGTAAACACTGACATACATAGTAACCCATCAACAGTACCTAATGTTCATGGTTATAATTACAGACCACAAAGAGTACATAGACAACCGGCATGGTTAAAAGATTATGTTTAGTCCAAAATTATAATGTGCAGTATATGTGTGTCAAACTTAAATGTACATGACATTATCCATAGCGTACCATGATTAAGTTTTGTGTAACTATGTTGTTTCAAACAATTGTGTTTTTTGCCTCAGAAAGGAGGATGTTGGAAACCGCTTGATTTAATTACTTGTTAAACACGTGATGTCGTGTTCGGTCATTCTCTTTATTATCACGAGTAGTGTTGACGCGCGTGTGTCGCCTGTTAGTTGTAATACACAGAGTCAATATCTGAATCAATCGTATCGTGTGATCTATTTGATAAAGGTACCGCAAGGTTATAATAAGTAAAGGAACTTATTAACACCTACAACATAACCCGTTACAACCTAACTCACCTATAACTTAACCCACCTACAACTTAACCCACCTACAACACAGCTCCTTACAACATATATACAACATAACCCACCTTTAACATAACCCCTTAATGGTGTATAATGTACGTTGATTTCTAACATGGATATATTAAGATTTTCATGACCCGTATTATATTGGGAACTTCATATGACGCAATTCCTCTAGTATTCGCCAAGAGTTGAACGCGTGTGGTCAAATACTATGTAAACAACAATATTCGATACAGTTTATTTTTCATGTTTTTTTAACTAATAGAAAACGACGAATATATTATATAACTAAAGTAAATAAATCGAATTTTGCTATTTTAATAGAGTAACATTTGTAATTACAATATACGTAATTTAATTACAATAGTCTTTTTAACTGTGTTTTGAAGCGTATTTTAATCACTTGTGGAGTTTCATTTTAGTTTTTTTTTCAGTTTAAACTTAAATTTTATAAAGACGGCTTACCCCTTAGTACTGGGTCGTGCTTGCACATTTTTATTTAAGGCTTTAATTTCATTAATATTAAGTTAAAGTTTATAACCCCTCTTATAGCGTGTGTTATCTAGTTAGTTTAAACTATTGTAATTTTGGCGTTTTATCCTGGATCCTACCTAAACTTGAAGTAATTATGCCACTGTTCTGTAATGTAATAAAAAAGCCAAAAAGTAAACTAAACTACAACAAAAAATACATATTTTTTATTATTGGTAACCCAGCTGATAAGATTAATTTTATAATTTTTTGTTTAAATAGAATTAAGTTGACTTTTAGCTATCAGTTTTTAGGTATCAAAATGTATTACCTAAACTAAACAATTAGCTATCATTCGTTATTGCTACTATGTACAAAAAACAAAAATACAAGTCAAGTAAATTATAGCCTAAAATTTTAATTTTTTAATTTACTGGATACCAAGTTTAACACGATAATATCACATTATTGGCGACAATTATTTAAATTAGATTGTGTCGTCATATGGAACCTTATTACGGTTAATACAGAAAAAAGGCATTAGCGAAAAGCCAGTTAAGCCCACTTTAAACCGCCAGACATACTGTATTAGATGGTAAAGCTCATATTACTATTACCACATTGTAGCTAGGCAAGCGGAAAGGATATAAATAGCACAACCACTTGTTGAAAGCAAACAGAACAAAGGGTACTAAACGCTTTAGGCGAAGATTATTCATCTTTGAACTGAACTACCAGCACTTGTACTCCCAACAGTTTACAAAGCTCCATTTTAAACATAACATTTATTAACACACAATAATATTAGGATAACGAGGCACCAAGACTAAGCTAACCCTTGAGTTTTACATGTGTCTCCTTGACTTTTAAGTAGAAATGTTTTATTTTGAGTTACTGCCTTTGTTATGTGCATTTTTGGTTCTTAAAGGTCGAACAATAAAGTGATTTAAATACAAAAGTAAAATTGAACCTTATATAAAGGATTTATTTGTGTATTGAGTCTCAAATGGAATTAAACTTGGCAATTATACTGGTTTGGTTGACATTATCCGGTGAAATTTGTCCACTTAAAAATTTTCAATTTTTTCGAAAAAAATTTTTGTTGCCGAAAACCGGTAAAAATGTTTTAGCTTCTTATTCATATGTTTTTAACAAATATTGTTATTCTTTAACAATGAAAAAGAGACTAAACATGTGACCCCAGACGGTGTTTGACTAATACCAAACAGCGCGCCGCGTGGCGATGCGGGTATGTCGAAGTGTCCGCTAGATGGCGTAGTGAGTTCGGAACCCGGAGGACTTATTTTTCTAGTGATAGAGTCCGGAGGACCCCCTCTTCTTTATCGCTTCTCGGCTCTTTTGAGCTAAGATCAAGTGTAGTATCTGTTCTTCTCAGTTTAATACCTGGGACGGAAACGATTCGTTTCCTCTATGTATTAATCGGATTTTTGAACATGGAGTATGGTGCTGGAGCTTGCTCCACCCTGCTCACGGGTTGTCCTGGTATTGCAGTACCTCCAGGCTCGGCCCACACCCCACCTTGGTGGGGTTTACTATTCTTTAATCAAGTTTTAACTAATTCAACAAATGTTTTATAGGGATAGATTTAAAATTATTATTAAGCATACATTAAAAATTGCGAAGTCAAAATTTGAAACTCCATAGATTACTGCAAGGAAAATAGCTTGTATAAAAGTGATTATCAATTATTCAAAGAAGTTACAATTATACAGAATTTATAATCGCAATGAAATGTAAGTATCAAGATATATTAAATATCCATCGAATCAGCTAAATTCTATTATTTTATGATGTAAAAAACATACATATACAAGACATACAAAGCATTTGTTTTCTTATTGCAGTAAGTGGGTAATCCCTAACACAATAATTCTAAGGGTAAATATTTTTTAACGATTAATTTAAAGGATGAAAGTTCTTAAATAATTTATCTAAAGAATAAAATAATGTGTAAACAATTCCTCAATTACAATAATTTAATTAATAAAAAATTTTAAAGAATCTTTTATCAAAAAAATAAAATACAATTTCTGAACAAATAAACACTTAAGACTCACCCATTTAAATCGAATAAAATGATAAAATAACTAACCTCCAGTCGAATTACTGGGATATTACATTGTGACATTACCTCGTCGGGTTACTAGAGCTATTACAGAATGTTGTGTTTGATTCACGCTTTTCTTCAGTTTAGTAGAACCCATTAATCCGCTTAGTTTGGGTAACGTCCGTTATGTGCCTTGCCAAGGACCCAACCGACTAGCTAGCTACCAGTTTCAAAACCAGAATGTTTCGACTGAAATTTAACTGTTTTTGTAATAACCTTAACAGAGAAGAATCTTATCTTGATGCCATTAATTTGTCGTCTGATATTTTTAGATCTTGGTCCCCAATTATAAATTATAATATCGCCTTGTACGTCGGCTAAAAGTACCAGGTCGTATCCGTTCTAACCAACAACTTCCCGCCAGTTTAAATATCAAAACAAAAACTGCCACCATCTTATTTGAAGGATTTGTATATTTATGTGTTTGTAGGTAGGGCTTAAAATGTTTTGTTGTTTTTTTCAAATATTGGTGGTAGGATAGGATATTCGTGTATGTCCCCGTGGATGGGAAAACCAAGGGGGTTAAAACACGAGCAATCGTCGCGCCCACCGCCACCGTCGAGTTATCGAAGCTATTGCAGTGTGTTGTATATAATAGACGCGTTCCTTCAATTTGGTAGAACCCACTAATCCACTGGGTTCAGGAAATGTCTGTAAAGTGCCTTGCCCACGCACACAACCGACTAGCTAGCAACCGCACCTGCAACCTTTCGATTGAAAGGCGACGCACTAAACCACCAGGCTAACTGGCCGGACAAAAAGGACACAACTAATGGAAAACGGACACAACTAATTTACAGAAATACAAAAAAGACATGAATTTGATACTAATTCACAGAAATTACAGAAATAATCCTTTTTTTAATTTACAGAATCACAGAGGAAAAATCCGGAAAACAGAAATACGAAAATACATGCAAACCAGTTTTGGGTTCAGTTATTAACAACGGAAATGTCCCAAATTTACAGAAATAAACCGATTCTTTTTTCGGTCATCGTTTTTAAATCTCCCAATTTACAAAAATGGACCCGGTTCCTTTTCTGTCGCCGCTTTCAATGATAGAAAGGTTCTAATTTACAGAAATGGACCCGTTCCCTTTTCTGTCGACTGTCGCCGCTTTCAATAAAGAAAGGTCCTAATTTACAGAAATGGACACGTTCTTTTTTCTGTCATCGATTTCAATGATAGAAATTTCCCATCGTCAATAAGCCTATTACCCAACGAATACGTAATAAAGTGTTCTCACACGTGTAACTGAAGCGATTTGATTAACTGATTGACATAACACATAGCAATATCAGCACTTCTGTTAAGACAATGAAATCGTAACCTGGCTTTGAACATAAACTAATTAAATATTAAGATTCCCTAGTTTGTTAGGATAGGATGGGGGTATTTATGTTTATTCCAGTGAATGAGAAACCAACGGCGTTAACACACGGGCAATCGTCAGATTACCATGCGGCCAACATTGGGTTACCGGTGGCTATTGCGATGTGTTGTACACCATTCATATGTTCCTTTAATTTAGCAGAACCCCATAATTCTCTGGGTTTAGGCAACATCTGATTAGTGCCCTGCCCAAGGACACAACTGACTAGCTAGTGACCAGTTTCGAACTTAAAATCCTTCGGGTGAAAGGCGATGCACTAATCCATCAGACTGATTTGTCGGACATATTGTATTTTATCGCTCTTTTATGCAGATAAGTATAAATGTTTGTGATTTATTTTGCACTACAATGATATTTACTGGGAAACTACATGTTTTATATTAATTAAAAACATCAATGGAAAATTTGGCACAAAAAAGAGTTGAAAAAGCCTAAAAATTAAGTGCAAATTATTTGATGAAACATACACTTCTATACTCAACTTGTTAATGCTAATTAAACAAATGTCATACAATAGTGTCTAAAGATTCAATGGGCAAATGGTACGTATGTATGTGAAATATCACAAACAAAATACAAATTTGCCGTTATTTTCCTAACTCGGCACTCAGCCAATCAGCAATAACTGCTTGGTTTTCTTTCATCCACTGAATGTTAGTTTTGATTTCATTCACAGCAGAAACGCGACCACTAGCGCCAGCCCCTGATTCTGGATAACGCTCGAAAAAACTCTCAACCTAAATGTCGTTTAAATATTGGCATAAAACAGGGTTAGCACTTGCTATAGGAATAAAATGTGGTAAAATATGTTTGCATAGCTGTTTTCCTGTGTAATGCGCTTGACAGACAGTATGTATTATTCAAAATAATAAACCAATCTTCATTGAGTGGAAACACACATAGTAGGCGTCAGACACCCATTCCTACCCAAAATGGTTTTTGACATCTTTCGTCAATTCATATAGCGAATGCCATATATACGATGGATATGTCTGTTTATCCCCGTAAATGGGAAAACCAAGGGGGTTAACACACAGGTAGTCAGATTACCTTGGGCCACTGTCAGGTTACGGGAGCTATTGCAATGTGTTGTGTATGATTCAGATGTTCCTTTAATTAAGTAGAACCCATCATTTCATTAGGTTTATGAAATGTCTGTTAAGTGCCTTGCCCAACAAGACAAACGGCAGTGACCAGTTATAGCAAGATGCACACAAACCAAATGTAATATCTAACCTCCCAAAGCTGAACATCGGTATTGTAGTCAGACACAATATTCGGTACCAATCGTCCTAAATTTCGGTCGTTGATACCAAACCTGTAAAGAAACATGTTGTTACAAGGATAATTTGTTATTATTCCATCATCCCAAGGGACTAATAATTATGGTCAAAATAAAAAGTAACCAACAAAAACCCTAGTGAAATGATGGGTTTTATTAAATAGGAGGAACGTCTGAATCATACAACACATTGCATTAGCTCCGGGAACTCAACGGTGGGCGGGTTGATCCGACGATTGCCCGTGTGTTCCCTTATTCACCGGATAAATATGAATATTCTACTAAAACTATAAAAAAAAATCATACTCTTCTATAAATTTAACACGATTGACTTGTTTATCCTTATGTGTTGGACAATAATTTTTTTTGTTTATACTATTAAAAACAATCGATTCAAGTCCGCTTAGCGTCTCCCTTACCCCTTACATCACAAACAAGCATGGTTTCGATTCTACAAATTTTGACTGACTGTCTGGCATATTATCATAAGCTAACTGACTGGACATTACAGTGTTTTAAAAGTTTTGGTACTGCAATTGTTGCCACATACGAATGGATTGTTACAACCAGTTAACTAACAGTAACAGAATAACTTTCACAAAACATGATTTTCCTTACAATTCAGCGATAACTATAAAGTATATCCAAAGTCTTAAGATATGTTAAGATACAAATAGCATATCCAAACATACAACACCTACCTGTTCACCATATATTCCCAGTTTAATTGAACCCAAGTCCAAGCCATTTGGTTGCCGATTGCTGAGTATGATATGTAGGTAATGCAATTAAAAAAATCCTGTGATAAAATGATGCTGTCGTTCTTGCTATACTCCAACATTCTGCAAAATATAATTTTGCAAAGTAAACATCAATATATTCCACCCCTAGACTTGTTAAATGATAACAACTGTTGTGCTGCACTTAGTGATAATGCATCAGATAAACAGCCAGAAATTGAATACTTCCCTATTTCCTTATATTTTTCTTGGTAAAGTTAAAGAATATTAATGTTTTATCCCTGTCAATGGGAAAACACAAGAGGCATTATAACATGAACAATTGTCAGAATACCTTCTGCCCACAATCGGGTTCTCGAAGTTATTGCAGTATATTGTATGTACGATGCTGGTGCTGAACACAGCGAATTAATGGGTTCTAGTAAATTAAAGGAACGTCTAAATCAGGGATGTCCAACCTGCGGCCCGCGGGCCGCAGTGCGGCCCACCTGAGATTTTTGTGCGGCCCGCTAGTCATTTTTACTCCAAGTAGTATTTTGAACTTTAAATCTTGGCCCAATTCAAATGTATCAGTCAGCTTTTAGGGACGCAGTAAACATCAAAACTTTAGAAAGAAACCGACGGACGACAAAAACTTATCTCATTGACTTTGTATTGCAGAAATAAGATTTTGTTTCTTTCTATATGTGTGTTATTTGTTCCTTTTTTCAAAGATGAAATTAATGTTTTTTAATTTTTTTTTATGTACCCATTCAGGGCTGGAATTCCCCTAGACGAAACCAAATGGACAATGCAATTATTAGATTTTATCAGATTTAATTTTTCAGAAAAATACATCACCCTATAACATGACAAATCAGCACAAGTTCAATATTGTGAAAGAATTATACATGTTCCACAGTAATATACACGATATATTCATGTTTTAAATCTCCTTGCAAACATGTAAGGGGCGTTTGATTACCCGTTTGATTTTTCACCATCGAGTTGTCGCAGGTTTACAATGTAGAGTGTATGGTAGAAAATTTAGCTCATTCCATTACTTTGCTGGGTTTAGGCGGCGTCCGCTAAGGAGCCTTGCATAAGTACACAACTGATGCTGCAAGATTTTCATGTTTTACCGCTAACGATGTAATTACCTTTGAAACTTTAAAGTCCATTCCGTTGGTCCCAGTGTACGTATCAGTTGTCATGTTCGGGTGCAAAGTTAGACGATAGTGGTACGGAATAATGTCAGTTGGAAGTCTGTAGTGTCGCCATGGACCGGATCCTTTAAAATAATCATAGATCAACACACTATATATACCAACACTTTTCTCCGTCATGTTTATAAACTCTTTATCATATATATAATTTGCATAGTTTTAACGGCCTTGTCTGTTTTTTTGTTTGTTTTTTTACCGAGCAAAGTTTCGAACCCATGATGGGCTCGTCGTCACCAGGACCGTTTTTTTTGTATAATAGTCGGTATATGTATTGCTAGCGTTCACCATTAAGCCACACGACCGTATACAGCCTTGTTTTATAGTGTTCTTAATTTAACTATATTTAATTATTACTGTCGATCGTCTTTAACTACCTTTAATTTGCCCTTTTTATTGTTATATTTTATCTGTTTTATTGAAGTATTAAATAAGGGGGGATAATGCTGTGGGAAAATGTACATTTTATTAGAACGCTTACAGCCTATCTTTTTAAATTGATCATGCTTATGGACACACTTGACCGTATTTACGTTCTTGGAACTAAAAATATTAAATATCTATATAAGTCAGTAGCATAGTATTAAGTAAACAATCGTAAAACCACACCCCCGAAATATGCACATTTTCTTTAATCGTGTTAACATTTCTGAATTTATGCACTTATAATCATGGTGTAAGAGACTGACGAGAATGTCAAGCATTCTTCTTTCTCGAAGTAAGTATGTAAATGACATAAAACGTACATTTAACAAACTATTATATATCTATGGCCCGCAATATGAAAACAGTTCTAAGTACCTGAATCCGAAGGAGTGGTCGTTGTGGTTGCAATTGTCGTTGTTGCTTTTGGAGGATCAGTTGGCGTTACAACTGAAAAAAGAACACAGATTTTTTACCGGATCTAGTTTCGAACTGATTGGGCTCGCTGATAAGACCGTTTTTTTATGTATAATTCGGGATATGTATCATACGCGTTAACCAATCGGCCAGCATATACGATAGTTATTTTACTCGGCTTAGTTTCGAATAATGATAATTCGCGATATGCATCAGACGTGTTAACCATTCGGTCATACACCCGGGACGGTTGTTTTACAATATCGTGCAAATATGCGTACAAATATGTCCCTAACTCCCTATGTCTTCTGTTCTAGCTCGTCTGCGTTTGTGCAGCCATACAATAACCCAGGGGTTGTTTTTTATCGTTTTCATCTGTGGTTATATGCTTGTCTTACAAATAATGATTAGCGGAGTCTTTATCACATAAAACACACTGCAATAGATTGGGTAGCCCGATGGTTGAAGACAACATTCGAAAATTGCCTATGTTTTAAATGCCCATGCGTTTTCTTATATATGCAAAATCATGAATATTTCTTACCTATTATCACTGTAAGGACACACATTTTGTATTTAGGTCTAAACGGCGATTTAATTACTAGCAATGCTAATAAGACCCCACCAAACTAAAGAAGTCGCTCGCTTACCTGGAGTCTTATTCTGGTTGGATAGCCCCACCCCAAGACCGACACCAAGGCCGATTCCGATTAGAGCAGAGCATATGACGAACACTTGCCATCTCTATAAAAAATTAAAAAATATTAAAAAAATCATTTCACAAAATTAAATCACGGCTACGTACCGGACATCCTTTGCTTTTCTGTTTCGATTGAAACTCGAAGCTTTCACCCATTTTAATCTTCCAAGCAACGCCTATATAATGATGAAACCTGCAAAGTAAGAGCTGTAAAATAGACCATTACTAAAGCTTAACACCGAAAGTAATGGCGTTTGCATGGTACGAATTATCAATTGAATTGCAAGCAAGCAAAGCTCGTAAAGTTTATTACTGTTTACGCAGTTTGAACCAACATTTAAACCAGCCTCTATGACCGTTTCAAAAAAACAAATTATATGAAGCTTCAGAATTTTGGTCAAGTGCTTTAACCTTGGCTAGTGCGTCAGCGAAGAGTTTTCGATCTTGTTTACCGTTTTATCTACATCGGAACAAACACAATTTCTGTACCTTCTTCAAACAACTGCGGATAATGGTGTTTGTGGACTGTTATGTCACTAAGGGAATAACTAACCTCACAAAAGTGGAATGTTAGCATAAAGTTGGTTGTGCAATCGGCAAACTTAGTCATTATGATGCATCAGTAAACTGCATCTCTATTTAACTTCCACGAAACGCCTTTTTGCATTGAGAAAACGAAAATTTTCCCTCAGTGCCTTTGCAGAATCTGAAATGGATTAAAAACTAGATTGCATGTGTGCAGCACAATTAATACAATATTAGAACATGCTTTTTTACTAAACTTTAGTAAAGATGGACTACCCATACAAATTTTATTAAATCTTCAACACACAACTTTTAAAATAGGATTTAGAATTATACGAACTTAATTGGCCTCATCTTGCATTAGCAGTGTCCGAGTACGTACTATTTGTCGTTTATGTCGTCACCTTATGATGTATGACGTCACATAGAATCATGGTTAATGTCACCGAGCTAGACGCTTGCAGATAACTGATAGAACTTCAGTGTGCGGCAGCTTTAACTTACAGACGCGTGTTAAAATTCACATAAATGGACAGTTGCTGCTCTACCAGTAAGTCGATGTGACGTCCGCTGCAGTTTGCAGTGAAAACTGGGATTTTGCACGTTTGTTTTTGAAACTGTAATATGTCGCGAGAAAATAACTCAGGAAAAACGTACTTCAAAACCGTATTGAGACTGACAGCAGCAAACCATCCGAGACATCTGAATATACCACGTAGGATTTGTTGCCACTAAACAGGAATATACATCTTGTGTAAAGTGCAGGAATCTTTGGAACAAAGCCGCGATTACTAGAATCTACCCCCATGTTAATCAATGAGCCGCGTATTTGCAATGATATTTCAGTGTTGCCGAAAGATTTTTTACCATGCACAGTTTGGAAATGATAGGCTCGTTACTACTACTTACTAAGACCGTTTCTTTGTAAGTAATTCGGTTGGTGTATCAGTCGCGTGAGTGACAGACCTATGAACAGACACAAAAACGACACTAGCGGAAAAATCAGCCTTTCTGGATTCGCGCTACTACATAAAAAACTAGAAAGTGTCAACCACGTGTTAACCACCACTATTTGTAAAACACATGTTGTATACCCTATATTCATGCTACAGGGTCCCTAACCACAATTTGTATTTTATACACTGAGTATGTAGTTTGTTTCTGCAAGCATAAACGCATGGGTCCCATAGTTAACAGACCAAACTTAATTTACATTTTTAGTTAATAAAGAATAAACGTTTTAAATTTACGAAGATTTTACCCCAAATGTTTTAAATTATAGCTTCTTTTCCAGCGCTGTAGTAAAATAAAGTTAAATTTCCAAAACCGCCCGATTTAGTTTTTCATGATTTCAGGGAATTCCCCTGGGTTTGGTAGATAAGTTTCTGTTTTTACATAAGTGAGTCATGTTAAGTAACAATTCTTAAAGTTTTAATCTGATTTGTCGACTTCTTGTTGGAGATGTCATTGCGATATGGCATGTCTGCCACAATCAAAATTTAGGAACATATCTTTGTTTTCATGTAAATTAACCTAATTAAATGCTTTCTTTTTTTAATTGGCACAAAGTGTCTAATGTTTTAATATTTTTCCGAATTTTATTAAAATTACAGCAGCCGTTCAAGTGCTATGCCCAAAAAATCTAATTTTTTAGAAAAAAAAAAATTTGGTTTTTAACGTCTCAGGGGAATTTCCCTAGATTCATTACCCAAAATTTTGGTTTCTGCTTATCTAGATTATGTTCTGTTACAAATGTCAAATTTTCATTGCGATTTCATTACTCCTTTTGCTAGATTTCGGGGCAACATGGCTTGTCACAATCATAATTAGAGAACAAAAGTCCGATTTTTAGGGTATTTCCCTGGGTAATTTTTTTATTTTTTTTAAGTGTTAAATCAGTGACTAATGCACTTACATTCCACCAAATTTGATTCAAATTGGATCGGTCGTTCAAGCGCTATGGCCTAAAAAGGTCATTTTTTAGAAAAAAATGGCCGTTTTGGTTTTTAACGTCCAAGGGGAATTCCCCTAAATTTATTACCCAAAAATTCGGTTTTTGCAAATTTAGGCCATGTTGTTTAAAAAATCACCAAGTTTCATTGGGATTCCATTATTCCTTTTGGTAAAAGTCGGGGCGCCATCCCATGCCTGTCAAGGGTTTGACGAAAAAAAAAAAAAAAAAGAAAAAAAAAAAAAAAAGAAAGAAAAAAAAACGGACAAAAACAATATGTGTCCCATTTTTTCAAATGGGACCCATAATAATCGAAATAATTATATATAATCTACTGTAACAATGATAATATTTGGCGAAATATATACGTCAATCAAAAACGCCAGGAACTTAATTACTTGTTCTGATTTGCTGTGCATGTTATTTTAATCTTATCAAAAGCTTATAGCACTTTAACTAACATTGGATTTGGGTTGAACTAATTGTCGATGTATCGTAATGCACACAGACTTTAATGCAAAAACTTAACAGAATGGTTTAACGCTAGCTTATTATTTTAAACAGGCTACCAACAGAGGGATTGGAAAATAGAACCAAAGTCAATTTTTGACATCGATCCGTTGCAGGATGGCGTAGAATCCAGGAGTCTTTGTAAGTATATCTAATCTTTTATGGGCATTTGTAGTTGTACAAAAGCATTATAAAGACAGTTTGGAAATGATAGGCTCGTTACTACTACTTACTAAGACCGTTTCTTTGTAAGTAATTCGGTTGGTGTATCAGTCGCGTGAGTGACAGACCTATGAACAGACACAAAAACGACACTAGCGGAAAAATCAGCCTTTCTGGATTCGCGCTACTACATAAAAAACTAGAAAGTGTCAACCACGTGTTAACCACCACTATTTGTAAAACACATGTTGTATACCCTATATTCATGCTACAGGGTCCCTAACCACAATTTGTATTTTATACACTGAGTATGTAGTTTGTTTCTGCAAGCATAAACGCATGGGTCCCATAGTTAACAGACCAAACTTAATTTACATTTTTAGTTAATAAAGAATAAACGTTTTAAATTTACGAAGATTTTACCCCAAATGTTTTAAATTATAGCTTCTTTTCCAGCGCTGTAGTAAAATAAAGTTAAATTTCCAAAACCGCCCGATTTAGTTTTTCATGATTTCAGGGAATTCCCCTGGGTTTGGTAGATAAGTTTCTGTTTTTACATAAGTGAGTCATGTTAAGTAACAATTCTTAAAGTTTTAATCTGATTTGTCGACTTCTTGTTGGAGATGTCATTGCGATATGGCATGTCTGCCACAATCAAAATTTAGGAACATATCTTTGTTTTCATGTAAATTAACCTAATTAAATGCTTTCTTTTTTTAATTGGCACAAAGTGTCTAATGTTTTAATATTTTTCCGAATGTTTATTAAAATTACAGCAGCCGTTCAAGTGCTATGCCCAAAAAATCTAATTTTTTAGAAAAAAAAAATTTGGTTTTTAACGTCTCAGGGGAATTTCCCTAGATTCATTACCCAAAATTTTGGTTTCTGCTTATCTAGATTATGTTCTGTTACAAATGTCAAATTTTCATTGCGATTTCATTACTCCTTTTGCTAGATTTCGGGGCAACATGGCTTGTCACAATCATAATTAGAGAACAAAATCCGATTTTTAGGGTATTTCCCTGGGTAATTTTTTTATTTCTTTTAAGTGTTAAATCAGTGACTAATGCACTTACATTCCACCAAATCTGATTCAAATTGTATCGGTCGTTCAAGCGCTATGCCCAAAAAAGGCTATTTTTTTAGAAAAAAATAGCGTTTTGGTTTTAACGTCCCAGGGGAATTCCCCTAGATTTATCACCCACAATTTTGATTTCTGCATATCTAGACCATGTTGTCCAACAAATCACCGAGTTTCATTGCGATTTCATTATTCCTTCTGGTAGATGTCGGGGCGACATAGCATGCCTGTCACAATTAACATTTAACAGCAAAAGTTGAAATTTTAGGGTATTTCCCTAGGTAATTTTTTTATTTCTTTCAAGTGGTAAATCAGTGACTAGTGCACTAACATTCCACCAAATTTGATTCAAATTGGAGCAGCCGTTCAAGTGCTATGGCCTAAAAAGCTCATTTTTTAGAAAAAAATGGCCGTTTTGGTTTTTAACGTCCAAGGGGAATTCCCCTAAATTTATTACCCAAAATTTCGGTTTCTGCATATCTAGGCCATGTTGTCTAAAAAATCACCAAGTTTCATTGCGATTCCATTATTCCTTCTGGTAGATGTCGGGGCGCCATGCCATGCCTGTCAAGCGTTTGACGAAAAAAAAAAAAAAAAAGAAAAAAAAAAAAAAAAGAAAAAAAAAAAACGGACAAAAACAATATGTGTCCCATTTTTTCAAATGGGACCCATAATAATCGAAATAATTATATATAATCTACTGTAACAATGATAATATTTGGCGAAATATATACGTCAATCAAAAACGCCAGGAACTTAATTACTTGTTCTGATTTGCTGTGCATGTTATTTTAATCTTATCAAAAGCTTATAGCACTTTAACTAACATTGGATTTGGGTTGAACTAATTGTCGATGTATCGTAATGCACACAGACTTTAATGCAAAAACTTAACAGAATGGTTTAACGCTAGCTTATTATTTTAAACAGGCTACCAACAGAGGGATTGGAAAATAGAACCAAAGTCAATTTTTGACATCGATCCGTTGCAGGATGGCGTAGAATCCAGGAGTCTTTGTAAGTATATCTAATCTTTTATGGGCATTTGTAGTTGTACAAAAGCATTATAAAGACCAAACTTCTTGTATATATGGTGTGTATGCAATTAATGCCAATGAATTGTTTTATTTAAATTCACTATTAATTGTTAATGAAATTGGGTTGAATTCGAAAAGGCTTATGATAAAAATTCGGCTTAGTTATTTACGTTTAACTAGATATATACACATACGCTTGTGCGCCACCGTATATGTGTTTGATTTTCACTTGCTGAAGAGCGCGAGCGTACGCCTCGTCAAGGAAACAAACATATATCCGTCATGGTGCAAGCGTGTGTATGAATCGATATAAAGAAATATACTGCAACCTTGATTGTTTTGAAAACAGCACACCTACACACAAACGTGCCAAAGACAGTGTACGAAGGCTACGGCAAAAAGGATCTTCTTCAGCGTTGTGTACCTCGGGTTAAAGGGTTGGAGCCAAAGCCCGCGATTTCTTGGGTCCACGGCGGAATTACTAGACCTTCGAAATCTGCTCGATTGGCGGAGGCAAGCGCGAAATTTGTCAGGTCGGGTGTCAAGGTCAACGGTATTGATATCAATGTGCTCCTTGCGGCTAAAGAAGTCGAAGACCATTACGAGGACAGTGTTTCGGACGACGAAGCGCGGCAAGCTGTAATTCGAGAAAATGCAACGCCAGATTTTGTGTTTTTGCCGCCAGCTCTGCCGCCGCCGAAACTCACACCGATTTACACTCCCGAACCTTACAAACCAGTAATGGCACCAATTAAGCAGCCGCTGTATAAAAATTTCAATCGCTGTGCAAAACCATTCTCACGATAGATCAACTATATTGCTTTCTGTATGTTGTTTTATTACTATAGTCGCATTTACATTCGCTTGATTTATAACGACATATATCAAATATATATATACAGTTTTAATTGAATAAAATTATCTCGACTACCTTATGCAAAAGAATATGGTTGAAATTAATTGGAGCACGGCAGTTTTCAAATTAGACATGTACATAAGAAGCAGTAATGGACAGAACAGAGTGTAAAGCTGGACTCCAAACATTGACAACAGACGTCCAACTACCACATCAATTGTTAACCAACCTGCATCGACTATAAAAATGACACCGAGTGGAAAAGTACAGCAGATAAACAATAAACTCAGTGAAACAACGAGCTTAAGTCGAGGGTTAAAAGTCATTCTTAGCTGATGTTTATTTCGCTTTACTTTACTTTCTCCGGGATCTTGGGTCTGGGCATTGTCGTTAACGACATCATCAAAGCTAGTCGAAGCCTCGGTTACACTGCAAACAGCCTCAGTTGTTTTGGGTCCATCCTTTTCTGTTATACTTGAAATTGTTTGGATATTAGATGGCGTCAAGAGTTCCCGAGTATATTGGTAATGCCGAACCCCAGAGACAGTTAGATATATTAAAGCCGTGATCTGGATAAAAAAAAAACAAATAAATATTTAGGTTAGGAAAGGATATTCATGTAAATCGCCATGAATGAGAAAAACAAGGGGATAACACATCGGTAATCGTCAGATAAACTCGCGCCCACCGTCGAGTTACCGGAGCTGTTGCGGTGTGTTGTTTATTATTCACACGTTCCCTTAATTTGGTAGAACCTATTAACCCACTGGATTTAGGTAATGTCCGTTAAAAGACTTGCCCAAGGACAAAACTGACTAGTGACCAGTTTCAAACCTACAACCCTTCGGTTAAAAGGAGACGGGCTACCCCGCCAGACTAATCAATCGGACATATACTGAATAAATTAGGCGCGAAACACCATACCTCAACAAACAAAAGTGCCACATTAACCGCCATGAAAGAATTAGCCAGAGGGGGCCAGATACGTGAACAGCCGTCACTTATGGGACATAACGCCCCAACAGCGCCCGGGGAGCACGCACACGTTGCTGCACAGTTCCACGTCATTACAGCCGCAATAGTCAGCACAAGGGGTAGTAACCACGACAGAGCGACAAGGAACGCCGCTTTTCGACGTTTGATATCAAGTGTGCTAAGATGTAAATTCATCGGTTATCTACAAAACAAATATAAGTTAAAAGCAGTTTGTGGGAAAGTATACCGAAAATATTTGTGGAGATTTAATTATTTATTTACCCCAGTGGTAATGAGATCGAGAACAGCCAATTACTTGTCGGGCGTAAACCCATCAAGAGGAAACAAAATGTTGGCTGTATATACTGATGAGACTCGTAACTAGGAGAATTTTTGTATAGCTGTCGTATGTATTGGTCGCGTTAACCATTCGACCAGACGTCTGTACAGGTAATAACCCAACATTTCGTGGATTAAGGTATGTAATAACTTCTACTCGTTTCCACACTTCTCTCGAGCAATAATAAGTAGGGCTGCAACGATATATCGATAATCGCGATACTACTTAACGAATATACTAATTATTTCGTATCGCAATTATCGTACCACCAACGCATAATTGTATCAGGAAATCATAAAAATGCGTCTTCGGTTTTGGTAAAAATAGCGTTGTGAGCTTATTGCAATAATTATAAATAAGGTAAATTTCAATTGCAAACCTTAAATTTAAAGACAAAATATAGTTTTATTATCACCAAGAAATACATTGTAAACCGTTATTACGTTTACTTTAGATAGAATAGGATATTCATGTTTATCCCCGTAAAAAGGAAAACCAAGGGGTAATACACAGGCAATCGTCAGATCAGCTCCCACAAACCGTCGGGTTACTGAAGCTTTCAGTATATGTGGTGTATGATTCATAAATGACTTTAATTTAGTCGAGAACAATAACTTGCTGGGTTTAGACATTGTTGGTTAAGTTCCCTGACTAAGGACACAATCGACCAGCTATATAGTGACCAAGCGGCGCACCAAACCACCAGACTAATCAGTCGAGCAGATGTTGAGAATTCCCCGTGTTTGCCGAAGAGAGGGCAACGCTAAAGGAAGGGAAAACGAGAAGGTGGGAAGGAGGGAAACTGCTCACCAAGACCAAAATTAATTTGAACCCTTTTCGAAACACTAATCTCAAACCCCAGAACTAACCCCAACTCTAACCCCATATTTAAAACTAACTCTAATGCCCTAATATTCATTTTAGTGTGCAGTTTCCCTCCTTTCCGCCTTCCCGCTTTTCCTCCTTTTAGTTTCACCCCTGAAGAGTTTGGTAATTATCGTGATACGTCACACGGGATTATCTAAACTGTTTTACAACTATCTTTGAATAAGTAATTTATCCTATTTTAGTTACTGTGACATTTGCCGGTTTCTGGACGACAAACTACGGATCGGTGATTGAAAGTAAGTACTGTCCAACATGACGTAAATAAGGACTGAAAGATTGCCGCACATTACAAACATCAAGGAAATAGCTCCCGATGCACATAAAGCCCACATGACCTGAAAAGTACCAAGGATATTATTGAGTGAGACATGACGGCTTTATTGCTGGTACTAAACCTGTATCTTTGGTCCAGGCGGAATCACGGACATCAGGGGCGGCATTAGAAATGCTCCAAATTCGTCCCAAACGTGAAAACCGAGGAAGCAAACGTTGCTGAGCAAAGTGCTGGTAACGCAGGAGTATACATAGCTCTGACGTAATAACTTTTCACGGTAGACAGTCGCAGCCAGCCATACAAATAGATTGACCAAGCCGGAAACAAAAGGTAGAGGCAATAGCACCAAATGCACGACTCTGCTCTCATCCAGCTCGCAATCCACAGAATGGTTCAAGGATGTCATTAAAATTTATCAGTTAATAATCTACAAAACAATTTTTTGAAAAAAGTCATTAAAAATATTAAACTTATTAGTTAATAATCTACAAAACACATTTATGAAAAATATATTATAACACGGGTTGTTTCTTAACAGTGAGCATTTGCCAGCTAGCTGGCTAACTGGTGGAAAACAAACCACTGGTGCGCTGGGAGAAAACATTCCTTTGGTAAGTACTGGTTATACTGGCACTCGTCGGAAATAACAAGAAAAATGCGCCAATTCCATAACTGCAAAGTAAATTCTTATACTGATTTTAAAGAAAAGAAGCAGTTAAAATGTCCCTTAAGATTTTTTTAATTTTGCTTTAATAATTCTTTTTTTACATAATTGCTTGCTCACTTACAAGCAATAAGGTACTTAACGGATATTGTCTGACCTAATGCGTATGTTAAAAATTTAATATAACTGATGTACTGAGTGTCGCATCTATCAGGCGAACGTGAAAAATACATATTTCATACACATGCCAATCCAAATAATACAGCAATTTTTTTTAATTCTGCTAAAATTATGACAAACCTGTGCGAACAAAATGTTTGTTCTAGAATCTTATTTCCCCGTTACAATTAACCACACACTACTACTGGTTGCTGTAGCTAGTTGGTTGTGTCCTTGGGCAAGGCACTTAACGAGCATTTTCTGAACCCAGCGGATTAATGGGTTCTACTAAATTAAAGTAACTTGTGAACTACACACAACATATTGTAATAGCTCTGGTAGCCCGACGATGGGCGCAGGTGATCTGATAATTACCCGTGTGTTAACCCCCTTACTTTTTTCATTCACCGGAATAAACCTAAATATTCTATCCTATTGCGTGTACATCTGTCTGAAGTTGAAAAAACTGATATCACCTGTTAGAAAGAACCAGAATAACGCTTCACCTACAACACAAAACAAATTAGATAAAGTATGCGAATCCTAAATAATAATCTTCAGTTAAAACCATCTACTCTTGTAATTAATAGCAATTAGCGGTGCCTTTTTCGCTACGTCCTACGCTTAATCTATGCTATTAGTCAGTAGTCACTTGCATAAACCCACTCAAAACATAAATTTTACCTGCGCGCACTTCAAAGTAGCAATGGCGGAAATCGAAACTTTACATCTGTATTGAATGAGTCATAATCTACAGGCCGGAAAAGCATTCGCACGATATGTATATAGTAGATATTACAAACAACGTTAAAATATACGCAGTTTACAACTGTAGACACTTACAACCAAACCACACTATATACTTTTTTTATAAGTTTGCCATACGAAACACTCCGATATTTAAGCACTCTAATAATTAGTCTATGGAGCTTTATAATAATCTATAATTAATTCATAACCTTAACGAGGCTATGAAGATAATCGTTTGCACTTATGACGGGTAATGTTTACACATCTGAATCTTAGAGGTCATTAATGGAAATATGATATGCACGGCCCATGAAAATATAAGGATATGCTCGCTGACTTTATTTTAAAACAAAATGACTCGGTAAAAAAGTACATTAAAACCTTTACAGTGCAGTCAGTAAATGCTCTACCAGGGCGATCACATAGTACAAGTCTACCAAACAGCTTAAATCCCTTTAAAAATGCTTATCATTAGGTAATTCTTCTCATTGCCTACAAATTTACGCCCTCATAGTTTTTGGTGGATCAGTGAGTCGCCTTTCAATCGAAGGGTGGCAGATTTGAAACAGGTCGCTAGCTAGTCGGTTGTGTGTTTGGGCAAGGCACTTAACGGGCATTGCCTAAAGCCAGCGGACTAATGGATTCTAGCCTATTGGTGGAACGAGTGATTCATACACAACATACTGTAATAGCTCCGGTAACTTGACGATGGGCGCAAGGTAATCTAACGATTGCCCGTGTGTTAACTCCCTTGGTTTTCCCATTCACATGGATAAACATGAATATCCTATCCATATATCTAACAAGATAAGAAAAATTTATTAGTTGGAACATTTAAATGCATAACACGTGAATTTTATGTTAACAAAACGGCTCAATTAAAATTCTGCATCAATTGTTGTATTGTTATGACTTGAACGTCGTGTTTTGTATTGGG
Source organism: Ciona savignyi (assembly GCA_000149265.1). Taxonomy (NCBI): domain Eukaryota; kingdom Metazoa; phylum Chordata; class Ascidiacea; order Phlebobranchia; family Cionidae; genus Ciona; species Ciona savignyi. The sequence continues at coordinate 1,091,531 of CH003409.1, read as the reverse complement.
TACGTACATGGATATTTTATTCCTAACAACACATTTCACATTAATCTAGTGGTGTCCAGTGAATACTGCAAATGTGGTTCTGGCACTCTAAAAATTGTTGCTGTGGTTTAACGCTTAGAAACTGCTTTTAATGATCCTCTACCACGTTTTGCAGTATTATGTTTAATAAAGCGGTGCCGATAGTGCCGGTCTGCGCTACTACACAGATTGAAATTATACCTTTGAAAATGCATTCGGCTTAAAAAATGAAATGAACCCGAAATAATACTAGAACGGAAATAGAAATCAGTAAATTTTATCATAATCCCCAACAATTTTGGGGGTGTTGTAAAAATCAAATAGGTCTGTAGCAGTTGGCCTGTTTTACATTTGAGCACGCGAAATTATGAAGGCGGTATTTTGCATGCATGTTCTGAAGGAGAAGTGTCGCTAAAAATATAACAGACGCACTCGATTTACATAGATAGACATACAGGTGAGGTTTAAAATCATTTAAAACAAAAAAGAAGATCGGTTATTAATTTTAAAAGGGCAAGTTTGAGATTGGTCATATACTTTACAAGCAGTATCGGTACCAGCATGCTGTAGACGTGTATACACAGCATTGACGTTACACGCGCAGCAGTGGTAACTAATGAAGCGCCGCCGAAATCAATTAAAAATACTACAACTAGGGGAAACGTGCACATGATAAATAATCCAACGATAAGAGCCACAAGTCGGAGTCGAGGGTTCAGATGAAACCAAGTGACGTAACTGCGACCAGCTATCTCTGTCGTTTGTTGGTCAGTGATGCCTTCAGGACTATTTGCCTCATTTTCCGAGGGCGGTCGGTCGTGTTCGTTTAAATTTGGCAAGCTGCCTTTCAACTCGTAGGCGACCTGCTCACGAATGGGTGGAGATCTTGTAAAACTAACAAAGTTTCGTACTCCACGTACGCTCAAAATAACAAGGCAAATCACCTGCAAAAAGTCAATATCAATAATATCATCAATAAAATTTAAAATCATCAATAAAATTTGAAAATAGTAAACGTAGATTTTGGTATACAGCCCGACATTTGTTTTAGGTATTTCTGTGACAGTCTCTACGTTGCTGTTTAGGGTAATGGAGCCCAAACATCGTTCAGTTGTTCCGACCCAGTACATGCATTTTAACGTTACCAAACTTTTACCTGAAAACCTTTCTTACAGTTGCTTTCAGTTTAGAATAGTTTTCCTTGGGAAACTATAAGGAGGGAAAGCGGGAAGGAGGAAACCTGCACACTAAAATGAATATTATGACATAGGAGTTAGTTTTAAACATGGGGTTGGAGTTAAGGTTAGTTCTGGGGTTGAGATTAGTGTTTAGTGCAGGGTTTAAATTAGTTTTTGTAATTTTAGCATCCAGTTTTTCTCCATCCCTCCTTCCCGCTTTATCTCATTTTAGTGTTGCCCGTTTTCCTCTTTTCTTTTATTAAAGTAATGCTTTTAGCAGCAAAAAACGCAACAGAATAAAACGTAACGACTGATTGACGTTTAAACGATTTCTGGAATGATTGTTTATCATATAGACTTTATTAAAAATAGAAAAGTTAATTAGTCGTACATAATATTAATTAAAGATCAAATTATAAACACATATTGTACGATTACTGCTGAGCTACGCTGATTCAGGTAAATATAAAAATTGTACACAAAAAGCTAATATCCGTAAAAGTTGAGTTTAAGAGGATATTGCTAATGATTAACTGCGGTAGAAACGTCCTGCATTATTAATCGGTTTAAATTTTTCATTAGTTTTGAGAGCTGTGGAGTAACACACTGCAAAAACACATACATGCCACCAAGGTAGTGAGTTTCGAAGCTGGTTCCGGCCAGTTAATACATGCTTACATTTAGGTGAACACATTTAAATTAACAAAGTTAGACAACAAATATAAAATAGGACACAATTACCTCCAAAAACCACAGGGCAACGTTAACGAAAATGTAGGAGTTATAAAGCGGACTCCACACCCGAGAACAGCCTTCAGAGATCGGACATATATCTCCAACTGCCCCAATTGAACATTGACATCTAGCGGCGCAGTTCCACTTAAGTACCGCGGCAATAATTAGCGCTAGAGGGAGCGCCCACGACACGGCAATAAGAGCTATCGCCTTGCGGCGCTTCGCTTGTAGAATCCTAAAAAAAACTTATATGTTAATGAATGTAAAAACATTTTTAAAGTAATAGAATAAACAAACTATAAATGTAATAAACATTTTTTGCGGGCTAGGTTTCGAACCCGTGATGATTTCAATAAAAATACTATTTTTATTGAAATTGGTATATGTATCAGTCGCGTTAATCATTCCGCCACACAACTGTATTATATATATAAAAAAACTATTACTAGAACTATTAAAATCACAATTTAAAACATTTTTAAAGTAATCCATCAGCGGCGTCCAAAGACTAATGTTAATTTGTTTTGAGGTTGGAATGACGTTTTGTTTACAGTGAGACTGCTTAGGATACGATAGAATAGGATAGGATATTCATATATTTCCCACTTAACAAACGCGCAATTGTCAAATCTACTCGCGCCCATAGTCAGGTTACCGGATCTATTTTAGTGTGTTCTGCCAAACTAATGCCAATTAAATAGCAGAGGCATTACTTGTAAATTATTTCAGTTTACAATTAACTATTTACTTTTCGCAATACAGATATAAAAGTACAGTCGATTAGCGCAACACAAAAATATAACGTCGTCGAAAAAACTGAATAAAAACGTGACTGTTAGCATATGAGAAAAACTAATGAATCTTTGTGGCAGGATGTTCAGATTCCTAGTATCATTACGTCACGATGTATTGAGTCAGCTACATTATTTTAAGTGACATGATACCTCGACTAAAAATTTACCTAATTAAAACCTGGCAACATTTGTACAGTCATGCTAACTCTGCAAATTGACGGTTTGCGCATAACAATTTCGATTATTAATAATAAATTGAAGAGGGGTTGTATTTCACCCTGTAACTTATTAGACCAGTATGGTTAAAAATGAAATTACTTCGCTGTGTCTTCGTTTCCTATTTCCTTTGAAGCATGGCGGGCATGATGGAAGTATGCAGAATCCAGGAGAACATACACCAATGCCAGGAGGTTGCCACACATAACAAACAACATGGCTATCAAACCAGATTGACATAGCGCCCACAGCACCTAACAGGAAATAACAATAGCTCAGAATGTCCGGTCGTGCAACACAGTGGTTAAAGGATTGAGACGTTTGTTGGTGTTTATTTCCCTACCCTGACCACCATATGGTTTGGTAAAGGGCGAGTGTACTTTATCAACTGTATTATGCCACGGTTAATATAGGTGCAACGAATTGCAAAAATTATTTCCCGTGACCACCACAGTAGTTAAAGGAAATTGAGATGTTTGTTGGTGTTTATTACATTACCCTGGCCACCATATGGTTTGGAAAATGGCCAATGTACTTTACCAGCTGTACTATGCGGCGGTTACTAGCGATGCAACGAGTATAGTAAAAATTAATCTATAAATAAACATACTAAACGTTGCAAATTAAAGGAAATGGTGACTGCCATCACACAACAGTCAAGCGCATAATAAATGTGATATTGAAGTGAGCGATTAAATTATGGTCAAACACCCACCATCCAAGTGTATTACTACTAATAACCTTTGAAATTTCTTTACAATAGCAAACTAATATGTGGAGGAAACAAAGGCTAATTGCCCAAATAAAGATACAATACTGTCAAAAGAGAGATATATTTTATAAATATAAATAGACAGCACAAGAGCAACCGTGAAACAAAAGCGAATTGGAACAATTAGCTGCCTACCTGCAGTTCCTCGTTAGGTGGGCTCAGGGAAGTTTCTGAACTTGCTAAATACGACGAAAATTCATCCCAAATATTTAAGGCCAAAAATACCAAATGACTTAACAGCAAACTTGTGACACATAGGTATACATAATTCTGACGCAAGAACTTTCTTCTGTAAATTGTGGCTGCCAACCATACAACGACGTTTATAACACCCGAGAGCAGAATAGAAGTTATTAAGACGATGTTTGTCCACTTTATTTCCGAAGGAAAACATTTGACCACTTCATCCTTTAACGTCGAATTCAATTGTTCCATTGAATATGTGCTCAACAGGTTTAGGAAATATTAATTTCCACTAAAGCCTGATCTGATATTAACAGCCACTCGCCCAGTACAGCCACCTTTAAAAACTAAACTGATTTAATCAAAGCATACTCGTTTAAATGATATAGCAGTGACTAATACCCCGAATACAGTCGTTGAGCAACATACCATGCACAGATAAATTTAAGCTGGTGTTTCTATAGTAAATCTTTGTAAATAAGACAATTAAAATAGTTTATTGACCAAACGAGAATTGTTTAAATGATCTAGTTATACCCGAAGAATATTATTTTGTTTAATCTGCTGACATTTCTATTCTAATCTAACTTTGTTGTTGCTCAAAAAAGCTATATCTGGGCGTCATAAACGTCTTAATCACTTCTCTATGGCAACGAAGTGCGTGGGTTTTTTCGATTCCCTCTATTAATGCTAATCAGCCCAGAAGTGTTTTATTTGGCAAATAACTTAATATACGTGGCATCAATTTAGGCATATTAGTTACAAATATTAAATAAAAAACGATGAAAATGTGGTTCGGTTACTGTTCTGATAAATTTGCAATAGCTGTTGTTAGCCATATGTATATGTACCTAATATTTTACCTTATGATAACTACCCCTACAAGGAAAATAATTACCCTAACTCAACGCCTGTGTCTATGCGGATACTGTCAGTTTAAAGATTTGCAAATATAACTTCAGTTCTCCACAATTTATAGGATGTTTATTATAAACTGAAAATCCAGACCCAATCTGACGATAACGCGTATGTTTACACCCTTGGTTTTACCATTCACGACAATATATATGAATATCCTTTCCTAAGTAGTCTCACTGTAAACGAAACGTCATTCCAAAAAATGCAACCTTAAAAAAATTAACATGCCTTTTTTGGACGCCGCTAATGAATTTATTTAGAAAAGTTTTAAATCGTATATTCGCCAGATCTATACCAATGCAATTTGACTATTTGTTTTCGACTGCCACTGAAATATGCGTAACATTTCGAGATGTAGTATTTATCAATATTTCGACGACTTTTTATTGAAAACGCATCTATGAATTATCTTGGTAATACCCGTTTTGTGGAGTGCAAGGGATCGCTGTATTTGCATCCAACGATATGAATTGCAGCAGAGAAACTTTAAATTCTAACTGGAACCAAGTTAGAGAATTTGCTCTGGAACAAATCTTAATAAGAATTGATTTACCATGACATTATAATTTTGGTGTTATGTAGCTTAACTTATCCTAATATTCTACCAATGAAACAAAAAATTCCACACCGGTAAAATTCCACAAGAATGTGTTAAGATCATGTGTTTAAGCTCTTTTATTATTCATTCAATGTAAAATTCGTTAAATTTGTCAATAACTTTTAAGGTCTTTTAAGTACTGGTACCATTACTAATGTAAGGACTTGTTTTTCAACACTATCGTATATTATCGAAATTCAACTAATATGCTTCCGAGGCTGCATTACTGTTATGGCCACAATTTATCTGCTACCATCTGAAGATTGGTTAAACATAAAGCTAACCCTTACATTTTTGAAGGGTCTATTTATCATCCACAATTTAGTAAGTCGACACTAAAACATAAATGTGTTTTAAGTTTGAACAGATTTCTATCACTCAGTACAATGTCAGTTTACTGGTGATTTGACGTTACAGCTTTATTAATTAAAGACAAAAACCGCACAGCTTATAACAAACAAAATACAGTATTTATTAATATTTATGATTCCACTACTAATTGGTTTTAAAAATACATGTTTAACTAGTTTCGGATTACAGGTGTACAAGTGCTTTAGCGGCAAATTGGTTACGCTATATCTTCAGTGGCCACTTAAGATTACTAATATCAATAAAGTTGTTTGGTTGTTTTGGCAGATAATTAAAAATGAGAAAAATGGATGCTTGGTTAAAGTACTGCGATTCCATATTAGGGTATACAAAAATATTAGTGGTATTTTATTAGACGCGATGTTCAACTAAAGTGTGGCACTCGTTTTTTTGACCAGCTGGTCATTTAATTAAAGAAAATAAAAGTTAAGACGATGTTCGTACAATAAATGGAACATCTATCTGCCGCGTTAACCATACGGCTACACGAGCGTAAAGCTTAATGCTTTCAAACGTTTAAGTATGTTTGGTTCTATTTATTTACTTCCCACGTGGTTGACGAGTTTTAAAAGTTAGTTTTAAAAATATGGCCGAGTAATTTAAAAATTAAACCGTCTAATTAATAATTAGACACAAGAAAATAAAATTACATTGTTTAATGACCTTAGGCGTATTATTCAGACGAAACACTATAGTAAGCATACTTTGGCCTAAGGACAAAATGAATGCGAAACTGTGTATTGTCCACGCTGACTTGTAAATGCTATTAGCATGGACCAAGGTAATACGTAGAATCATAATAATTAGGTACGAAATACGGTGATCATAAACGATTGCTCTTCCACCTTCCCCGGCTCATTTACCTGCTCTTCGCCGGCGGCTGCGATCCTTTTCTCCGATGATGCCCCAATAAAGTTGAGATTTGGAAGTGGAACCCAATTACTGTGGAGACTTCACATTAAACTGTTTCGGACTTACTTTTCATTAATTACACACAAAAAGCGGAAGCTTGCTGCTGTTTGTCTTTTTTCTTATTTTTGCATTCTTATTTTAAATATTTATGTATATTGTATACATATTACTATCATAAATTAGTTTATTTATATATTCTAGTGCAGTAATGTTCTGCACTTAAAGTGCTTCATTTATTAAACATAGTGCAATAACTGTTTTTTGCACCAAAAATAATTTAATGTCTGAAAGTGTGTTTTGAAACGGTTTTTTAACCACTGGTGGAATTTCATTTTAGGGGGTTTTTCTTTTTCCACTTAATCCCAAAGCCGGCTCCCCCCTCAGTACTGGGTCGCGCTTGCACACTTTTACTCAAGTATTAAATAACACCAAATTTAATTAGTTAATTTTGATTTAATTTGTTTCGTTGAAACTTATTTGTATTAATGTAAGGTTTAACGGCCACGTCGTTTTTTTTCCTTAATTTGTAATGTGTTTATCCACTGACGTGTTTTAACTACTGTAGTTTTGCCGTTTTATCCTGTCTCCTCAATGTAAAATAATTGTTTTATTCTTCCTTACTGTAATGAAGGAGCGAAAAAATAAACTAAACTAAACTAAACTATCATATTATTTGCCTCGGTAACATACCTTACCCCATTCAGTATGAGTAATAATACTTTATATTACGTCACATGAGAGGAGAAACCAGAATAAGGTTAATTCTCATTTATGTTACGGTAAAAAACAAGGCATTGTTTACCGGTCTAAGACAGACAGAAGTCACTCAAACGGTCGAACGTTGTGCATGTGCACAAGTTACTACGCAAAAGTGATACTAGCCTGTACAATGTAACGATTAGATCAAAATAACATAAAATCTCCCAAAGGTGTGACGTCTCCATCGTGTCCTACACGCATGATTAACTTCGAGAGTCCGGAAATTCTTGATAAACTTTTTCGAAGGTTCTTTTTACTAAATATGTATTGCCGCTAACCATTTCATGACGTCACCCGCCCATCCTACACTACTTGTTTATTAAGGTTATTTTATTCTACAACGAAGGTGATTGCAGTAAGTCTAAACGTTCGTGTAAACTACGCGATTTCTAGCATATATTAAAACCTTAGTTTTTTCTCATTAGAATCTTAAATATTCTTGTGTTGAGTGCTGTATGCCTTCTTAGCCGCGCATTTTTGTAATAGGCAACTTCGTACAGAATTTAACTTTAGTACAATGAATGCGTGTAGTGTAAGTCTGTTATGTGGGGTTAGAAATATTTGAAACTGTGGTGAACTGTTTGTGTGCTTGAATATACCTATATCTTAGACAGTTATATTTTTTTCGCTTAGTTTACATTTTTCATAATAATGGTTGATAACAATTTTCAGTTTAAAGAGTCATTTTACTTTAAAACACGACCGCATTTCACTTTAACAACATAAAAGCTTGTAGGTCAGATTGCAAAGCTATGTGTTTACAATCACTAATTATTTCGAATATTATTTTCGTGACCAGCTTTCTTGGGGGAAATGGGAATAGTTCTGGGTGTAAGTTTGTTAGCTGAGGCCATTGCGGAGGGAGGGCTTCTTGCTGCGGGAACAGCCTTGGTTGAGGGAGGGGCGGCAGCTGTGGGAACAGCCATTACGGAGGGAGGGGGCGGCAGCAGCGGGAACGGCTTTGGTGGAGGGAGGGGCGGCAGCGGCGGGAACAGCCTTAGCAGAGGGAGGGGCGGCTGTTGCTGGAAACGTCTTGGTAAATGCAACAGCAGCTGCGGGTACAGCCTTAGTGGAGGGAGGTGCGGCAGCGGCAGAAACAGCTTTGGGTGAGGGAGGGGTCGCAGCTACGGGAACAGCCGTAGTGTAAGATTTATCGTCGCAATTATTGTTTATATTATATCTATGTCACTAGGGAATAAGATCGGTATTGTATTCCCTTTTTTCCCACAATTTCACCGAACTATAAAACGCTTGTTTTTTACCGCATGAGCATTATCGTGAGGTAATCGGTCTTTTGGTAGTATGTTTTGGAATTAACGGTTAGAAAGAAGATGTGTATGACGTGCTTTGGCTCCTGTTCAGCCACAATTTGGTAAATATTGGCTTTATTTCTCAAACTAGTAATTTTTGTGATAATTAAATTGTACATATATTTTTCCTTAGAAAACCGTCATTTCAAGACCTTTCATTTCCGCCATCATTCAAATTCGAATAAATTCACAAGTTTTGGACAATGACGCGTTGTTTCAAACTCTGAATAAAGGACGCCGTCTATAAGCATACTGCAACCTCTCATTAAGACAGGTGTTAGGAGCCAGCACCTTGTCGGGAAGTTACATCGTTTTCAAATTTCTTGAACTACCGTCGTCGTTCCCGTCCAGTCGTCGTTCTCGTCCCGTCGTCGTTCCCGTCCAGTCGTCGTTCTCGTCCAGTCGTCGTTCTCGTCCCGTCGTCGTTCCCGTCGCCGATTCCCGTCGCCGATTCCCGTCGCCGATTCCCGTTGCCGATTCCCGTCGCCGATTCCCGTTGCCGATTCCCGTTGACGATTCCCGGCGCCGATTCCCGTTGCCGATTCCCGTTGCCGATTCCCGTTGCCGATTCCCGTTGCCGATTCCCGTTGCCGATTCCCGTTGCCGATTCCCGTCGCCGATTCCCGTCGCCGATTCCCGTCGCCGATTCCCGTTGACGATTCCCGTTGACGATTCCCGTTGACGATTCCCGTTGCCGATTCCCGTTGCCGATTCCCGTTGACGATTCCCGTCGTCGATTTCCGTTGCCGATCCCCGTTGCCGATTCCCGTCGCCGATTCCCGTTGCCGAACGTTTTCAATTCCGTTTTTGCTGTGATAAGCCGCAAAATGAAGATTCCGAAGACTTTAAATTGTCTCAAACAACTTTACGTGGATGCTGAAAGGCTAATGCTTTCTCCAGTAGGTAGGACGTCACTACGTAAGCTCATACCAATAATCGACCGCGTATTTGACGAGCTAATGGACTTATGTGTAAATTTTCCAGAAGATCAACCGCTTGAAGATGTTTACATATCAAGAACTCAGTTAAAGAGTCAGAAACGTGAGTTCGATACGTATGTGCGTCAGTGGTTAAATAAAACTGAATTGCAATTAGCAAGGACTAACCGCGACACGTCGAGCACAATTTCTACTGCAAACTTTATCCGGAGGGAACGTCGAAAAAGCCAAATCAGGTTGAAACTCGCCGAATTGGCCTATAAGCAAGCTATGGACAGGTTGTACGAAACACGCCAGCGTGCAAAGGAGCAAACAGATCGTGCTGCTGAAAGGGCACGCGTAGTAGCGAAAGAAGCTAATAAAAAGGTCCGTGAAACTTTAAAAGAAGCAGAGCGTATCGCCAACGAAAATCAAAGAAAATTGAAATACCCAAAAGCAGTTTCTAAGGCCAGGAAAGATAAAGAAATCTCGAAGGCTCTAGACTCGACCTCACCAACATTACAACCCAACGTTGTTGCCGTAGCTACAACGAACAACCGCACTACAGTACGGCCTTCGCTTGCAGACGCTCGATCCAACTTAAGCGATCACAAGAAATCAGTTGCAGAATTAACGTCGCCACTACAAGTACAAAATACTTTACCGATAAGCCGTAGACACCAACCCCCGCCCCTTGTGTACAAGCCCGAGCGTATCGAAATAAGCGCAGCTGTTGAAATCGATGAATGCTACACCAGTACCAACGCGGACAAGGTTTATATAAACGTCGTTCCCGGTAAAGTTAGTTACGCATACAAAGAGGTTGCTACCTATGCATTTCTCGACCAGGGTTCCACGAAAACACGCCGTGAGGGGTCGATCGTAAGTTCACCAAATGCTGCGGATACAGTGTCCCTTGCACTCACTGCCCAGTCTGAGGAAGGTGAAGATTGCATTAACCATCCCGATGTCGTTGCTGTCGATGAAATATATAAGAAGCCTAATGTATTATATGATCCGCAGGCGTTACAGCGACACCATCACTTGAAAGGTGTGAAAATTCCACAGATCGAAGATGGATCAGTCAAGCTGCTAATCGGGGCAAACGGTCCCCAAGTTTTCCGTGTCGAGTCTATGAGAAGCGGAAATGGTCGATGTCCCGACGCTGTCAAAACCCGTCTAGGATGGTCACTTCTAGGCCCCTGTGGTGATAAAAGCCGTTCCAATTGTAAGGCAAGCGTTATGTTTTTAAAGGATGAAAGCGATCTCAAACCAATGATCGACGATCTCGATGACCTCAACGACAGCTTTCCTCGGTTCCCGACCTCGATTGAAGACCGAAGATCACATGACCTTATGAAGGAATCAGTTAAGTTTGTTGATAATCAATATGAACTATCCCGCCCATGGCGCCACGATTACCAGATTCCCCCAGACAATGGCGTCATGGCGATGGGGCGCCTTAAAGTTTTAGCAAAGCGACTTGTGCAAAAACCGAATATTAAACAAAAGTATGTCGAGCAAGTGAACAACATTATGACAAAGTGCTATTCAGAGAAGGTGCCATATGACGAAATCGTCACCGACCGCAGAATCTGGCACCTACCGCACCACCCTGTTACTAAACTTCACAAACCGGACAAACTATGTGTAAATCAAATACAGGACTTTGCATTACAACGCGAAATTCAATGGAATTTCAACCCTCCCTGCGCTTCACACATGGGTGGAGCCTGGGAAAGAATGATTAGATCCGTTCGTCGGATTTTACTTTCCATTTCAGGTGAAAAGACATTGAACGATGATCAACTGACAACCCTGCTGCTGGAGTCCGATGCAATATTGAGTTGTCGACCTCTCACTCCCGTTACACTGAATATTGATGGCGAGACGCCATTAACACCGAACCACCTGCTCAAGGTGAACCCGTCAAGTGAGCTGCCTCCAACTTTGACCAATGAACGGCAAAGTTACGCTCGACGTCGCTGGCGCTACGTTCTACATTTAGCCAACCGAATTTGGGCCAGATGGTCGGGAGAGTACCTCCGAACTATCATCGCACGCCAGAAATGGCACAAAAGAAAAGAAAACGTGAAGATAGGAGACGTTGTATTTCTGGTGGACAACACAACACCACGATCACAATGGTTCATTGGAAGAATCACCTCCGTGTACCCGGACAGCCACGGTGTAGTTCGAAATGTGCTAGTCAAAGCACGTGACACCGAATTCAAGAGACCGATACACAAACTATGTATCATAGTACCCGCTACGGACGTGCGCAATGAGAGTGTTGACCCTGCTACAGTTCTCAACGAGATTGCGGGCATTAGCCCGGTCATTGAATGAATCTTAACACGCGACGTAAATCTATTAAATTGTAAATTGCTCAATTGTACGATCTCGCAATTTGGGGGGGGAGTGTAAGATTTATCGTCGCAATTATTGTTTATATTATATCTATGTCACTAGGGAATAAGATCGGTATTGTATTCCCTTTTTTCCCACAATTTCACCGAACTATAAAACGCTTGTTTTTTACCGCATGAGCATTATCGTGAGGTAATCGGTCTTTTGGTAGTATGTTTTGGAATTAACGGTTAGAAAGAAGATGTGTATGACGTGCTTTGGCTCCTGTTCAGCCACAATTTGGTAAATATTGGCTTTATTTCTCAAACTAGTAATTTTTGTGATAATTAAATTGTACATATATTTTTCCTTAGAAAACCGTCATTTCAAGACCTTTCATTTCCGCCATCATTCAAATTCGAATAAATTCACAAGTTTTGGACAATGACGCGTTGTTTCAAACTCTGAATAAAGGACGCCGTCTATAAGCATACTGCAACCTCTCATTAAGACAGGTGTTAGGAGCCAACACCTTGTCGGGAAGTTACACGTAGTAACGGCAGCCGCTGGATCAGCTTGGATGTTTGCCCTGGAAACAGGAGCAGGGATGGCGATAGTTGACGCAATGGGAGCTGCGTTAACTGCGGCTCTTGAGGCAGGAGCAGCGGTATTGGACGGAGCCATCTCAGCGGGGACATCACTGGCGGCATCTGCGGAAGCTTCGACTGCACTGGAGGTCGCAACAGAAGCGGGAATGGATATGGTTCCAGCTTTTGAAGAGGAAACAGCGGTAATGGCAGGAGACGCAGATTTTGCGTTGGGTGATGTTAATGTTAGTTATACGGAGGAGTTACAAGAAATAATCAATCAGGATCTTTTGGTTGAAAATGAAGAAATAATTGCTGAAACCGCAGGGGATCTAAATGAAGAGGTCAATTCTGTTCTCTCTGATCTTATAAATGGAGCAAATGAGTTCATTTCCAAGCTTTCGGAAGCAATAAAAGGTTTCGTCTCTAGGTCATTGGAAAATATAAGCTTATTTGTTTCTTCCTTGTGGGAGTCTGTTCAATATCTTGTATCTGCAATATCGAATGTTGTGCAAGGTATATCATCTGCAGTGTGGAAAGCCGTGAAAAGCGCTGCATCTTTGATATGGAAGGGAATAACTACGATCGCTCCTGTAATGTGGAAGGCAGTAACAGTAATTGCTTCTTTTCTAGCCAAAGCAGTAATCGCTGGAGGTAAAGTTTTGATTAAAATAGCGGCCGCGGTTATGGGCATACTAGTCGGGTTTATCGTTTTGTGGTGGAAAAGGGAAGATAAACATAACCCCGAGAAACAGAAGCAAATACACGAAAATGCGATGCCAAAGTTGTATGCCATCACACGAGATATAATCCACGGCAAACAAAAGTTGGTGTAGGAATGTGGAAGGAATTGCGATGTACGAACGAGTGCCGGCGAAAAGCAAGAAAATAACTAACATACACACTGAGCTATATCTATTGGGCCTATGTGTTTAAGCTTCATTGTATTTATTAGAACTCCTTACCTATAGTAATCATTTATATTTCAATATACTGTGTGAGTTAAACCTGCTATAATCCTATGTTATACGAAACATTGTAAATACCGGAAGTGTAAGACGCTTGTAAATGTGCATAAAAATGGAGATTAAATATTCCCGAAAGTTTTGATGATTTATAAATATAGGTATTAGGCGTGTTACGTCGTGTACATTTATCAAGGCCTAATCAGCATAATATCACACGCTATATAATATGCAGTTTACAAGGCTTGTACGTAGACTTTAGAATAACCGGTTAACGTTTCTTTAGTGATCAAACAAAAGACTTGTAATTAACAGTGTGTTGCCCGGGGAAGGTTAGCAGACATCGCTTAACCTCAGTGAATTAATTGGTTCTACAAAGTTAGAAACGCTTACTTGAAGCTGACGAATACGATTTTACTAAAAAGAAGTTAAAACTCAAAACATATTGCCATTGTAATGTTTAACGAATTACAGTGGCTCCTAATAAACAATAGATGTTTACTGAATAACCATGATCAAAGTCTTTTTACTGCCAGCTTAAAAAATAAACGTAGGATAGACAAAGACGATATACCAACAACTAATATGTCAGTAAAACAACGTGCGAGTCCTTATTGGTGACCCCGACGTGATAATGAACTTGTAATAATCCATTTCCTCCAATGCTGCTAGCGAATTATTTTATGTGTTTTCAAACAATTTGGCTATTGTCCTCGTGATTGCAATCACAAATGCAATTGGTCTACCAACAGCCACCATACAAAAAACAAAGATTTTGGCATTAATGTACGGAATGTACATTTGGTCATTATTATACCAGCTCAAATTTTTTAAGGAAATGAGGGCTTGGAATTTACGTTGAAGATCCAAGATTTAATTTTAAATTGTTAAATAATTTAAATTGTAGTGCAAAAGGATTTCGAGTGACAGACCTATTTGTTAGATCAGGTAATCAAATTTGGTGAAATGTTAGTTCGCAAATCAATGTTGTAAAAAAATAAAAAAATCTCCAAAACGGCAGTCGTGCTTATATTCTTGGTTCGCTCGGGAATTTTGCTGACGCGTTAGACCTAGAATTTTCCACGGTAGATACAAACATATTAGCTAACACCAGCAGAAGATATAACATGATTGGACATTTTTTTCTTATCATATAAAGTGTATGTGACTGATATCTAGTTTCAGTAGATTTATTAAATGGGGATTTCCCGGAAAAGTGTTAAAGATAGGTTTGGACCATATGTATATTTTTTGTTCGTATTTAACATCTATATTTATTTATCTTAGTTTGTTTTTCGATATCATTTATACGCGTAATAAGATTGTATTAACGATTAGTTAGGCCTATTCTATTTAAATATATCCTTCTAATCGGAAGATATCTATGATATCGGCAAAAATGCTTAAACATTGGAAGTTTTTAGCGGAAATTTTCCTGAGGTTTTTTAAAAATTATTAGTCGAGGCAAATTATGTGCATATCAGTTAGAATTTTTAAACGTTTCAATCGGATTCGCGATGACCTGGCGACCAGACATTCTTCGGAATCGAAGGGAACACCATCATGATAACACACCGTGATACCAATAGTGACTTACTTAGGCTTAGTCCCTTCCAGATGAATCATCTGCTTGTCCACTAAATAAAATAATGGAATACAAAATTTCGGGTGAAGTTCTAACAGTGTTTTTCCAGACACTCGGGAAATCTTGTTAGGATAAACTTTTGGAAATACCACACGACTGAATGACAAACCTAATACCAATTGATCGTTTTTTTTAAATGTATGAATAATAGGCATTCCGGCCGCTTCCTAGTAGGACGCGATTTGTTCTAAATTACATTTGATGAGAAAGGGCGTTTTAGGCCATCCCAAGTTGTATTACACCCATCTGTACTTAAGAGTCGCACCATTGTATTTCATAGGTATCGCAGCATATCCAACCAGAAATTAAGTTTATTTCCAGGTCAACGGTTTAGTTCAAAAGACTGCTTTGCGAGAAAATAATAACACAGTATAACAAAAATAGCAGTTAGTACGTCCTGGAATCTTCACCACAGAGGTGTAGCTCACAGCCCACACAGTTGTCAAATAATCTTGGGGAGAACGGAGTACAGTACAGTATACAATTTAGGAATTACGACTGAGCTTGCAAAATTGAGCAAATTAAAAAATGTCAGTACGTGAGATAATTATAAATAAAGGAATCAGTCAACGATTAAATAAGCAGCATAAAGAGGCAGAGTGCATAAACATGTATATGCCTTTATTAATGATAATCTTGCCTAATGTATAATACACACATGGGTGAGTCTATTGTTTAGATAAAAAGACCACAGGATGGTAAGTAAAGATTGTAAATTATCATTTGGCATATGAAGAAAAGAAATATTGTCAAAGCTCGTAAGCGAGGACAGGAATTAGTTCACGGACTGCTGTTGATAAGCTATCGTTGGAGTGTCCGCTGTTAATAAATTAATAAAGATTTAGATTATTTTAATCTAAAATAATTGGCTGCTTACGCCACCACTGAGAAAAGGTATCGATAATTGGGCTAACTGTAAAACTTTATTCCAAATATCAACATTTGCTGGTCGTAAATATTAGAAGCTACAGCTACATCGGTACTTTTTTTCTATACATTTTTCAATATTTAAATTGACAGAATAAGTATTGGTTATAGTTAGTAAATAGAAATTGTTGATAAGAAGTTGAAACAGTCTAACTCACCTGTAGCACTAGAGAGAACAATGGAAGCTTGACTGGAATGTGCATCTGGTTGGATTGAATTGGACCCGGCTCTTCTCTGTGAAAACATATTTTCAAATCAACTCTTGAATTAAACAGTTTACTTGTAAAAAATCCATTTTTAATTGAATTGCTGTGTTTTTGTATCGGAACAAAAATTGTACAACTAAAGCAATTTACGCATTGCCCAAAAACATGGTTAATAACCAAAATAAAGACGCTGGTATCCATTTTGAATTGTTTATAAGATAAAATTTAATTTCTACCACTTTATCATGGTAAGCAATTCAACAGCAAGAATTAATAAAAGGTGCATGAGCGATATAGGACTTGTAAAGGTGTATTTTATTGTAAACCCTCGATTTACGTACATGTTGCGCTGATTCAGTAACTGAATATGCCAAAGATCCTTGCTGGTAACCACTGAAATCATGTTTCATGCTTGATGGGTAGGTAGGCGGGGGTGCTATGTATCCTGCTAAATGAAAATGATACTAACATCAAGTACAATGGTACACAATAAGAAAATTAAAGATTTCTTGAGGTTTTTATATTTATATATACCATGTATAGGCAACATTAAGAAATTCGTTAACATGAACTTGTCATCTCTGCAGTTATTATGGGTTGTAGGATATTACATTAGGATACTTAGAATACCGCGCCCACCATGGGTTTACCAGCGCTATTGCCGTAGTTTGTATATAATACACGTTAATTTAATTTAGTAGAACCTATTAATCCGCTGGGTACAGGCATTAACCGTTAAGTACATTGCCCAAAAGGACACAAACGAATAGCTAACGACCAGTTTCGAAACTGCAACCTTTCGGCTAAAAGGCGACGCAGTAAACCACCAGACTAATCGGTTGGTACCAACTTAACGTCTGTCAAGTGTCTCAACACCAAGGACACAACTGACTAGTTCTATTCCGCCCATTTTAGCTCGCAATCCGACTATGTGTAATTGGGATAACCAGGTAAACAAATATAAGCATTGTACGTGATGTCGTGTGACCAAATCGACCGATACATATACCAACTATACAAAAAAAAACGTCTTAGAGACGAGCCCATCTTGGGTTCGAACCTTATAGTCTGATAAAACATCATTGTACATCATGATGATGATAAAACTGACCCACCTGGATGGTTGTGACTTTGCAATTGTGCCATTGTCAACTGGTGGTGCTCGTGTACAACGTGACCAGGTGTCAGTGAAGTGAATACGGGCATGTGTTGTCCGGCCGTAGCTTGGCTTACTGGACATACGTAAGGATATAAACAATCGTATTGGAGTCAAATTTAAGATTGTTTAAATATACTGATTGTGATCTTTAATATTTAGATCAAGCATAACGGATAGATTTGTATAAGTTACAAAATGGTAACCATATTTAAACCCGTTGTTTGGATAACATGGAGCGTTTTAAAACGGTTGCTCTGACGATTAGAAGACCATAATCAGTTTGACTGGGCCTAAATAATTATTGAGAATACTCCATTTAAACAAAAATAAATCAAATTGATTTGAAGCAAACTTTAAGCGGTTATAACCTGGGATTATAACCGTACAAAACAGGAGTCAAAACTGAGAACGACTCTCTGATGATAGCCGTACTTAAACAATATACTGATGTTCCACTATCAACCAAACTAACTTAGACAAGACAGTGGCAATATATGTCACCTCAACAAAAACGATGCATGTTTTAGTTTAAACCGTATTTTAAGGATTTTGTGAAATAGTTTACCAGAAGCAATAAATCCTGATAGCAATAGACTGTGGGGCGGAAGGGTTGATTGCATTTGAACAGTTTCTAAATTCAATTCCTGCGATGTGACTGGTTGTTGCAGGTGAAATGTTCCGTTCATTATTGGGGAGAGGGTGTTGACCGACGGCAAAGCTCCGAAATGAGAAACCTGGAAAATAAATACGATTTAATTTCTTTTTAAATTTTGAATAACATGGACAAGGTCAGTGGAATGACGTCTGTAGCATATGAGGGTAACACGGTTTTACACATGGTGTTACGGATATTAATCATATAATTCTATGTTTTACACGAATCAGTGTGATAGTTTTCTTTTTTACTTCTCATGCGGTCAGTTTTGATTCGATAGTTAATCTAAAGTAATCTTAAATTGTGTTTGTTATTTTGAATTGTAATTAATAGTGTGTAAGACTAATTAACCGCTTTCTATTGAATAAGGGCAAATGGTAGAGAATCCACCCTAGAAATCGCATTCTTTCCTTTTAACGCTAATAGAACACAAGTGAAACCCAATCTGTGTTGGTTGATTTACGTGGAGACTTAGAGCCTTAGATAAAGGCTTCCAGCCAAGAGTTTGGGAATACCGTATAATTTAAGAGGCGATCGCTGGGCACCATTACCCTTAGCAGCAAGTAGAGGCTGCAAAATAGAAGCAGAAATCTGGACTGGTTACCAGACTCTACATTATTTCTAGGGTCAGGTATCCATCTCTGGACAGACTCTACATTATTTCTAGGATTTCTTCCCCTGCGAGGTGAAGATACATTATTTCTAGGATTTCTTCCCCTGCGAGGTGAAGATACATTATTTCTAGGAGTTCTTCCCTGGGCGGTGAAGATACATTATTTCTAGGAGTTCTCCCCTGCGAGGTGAAGATACAATATTTCTAGGAGTTCTTCCCTGGGCGGTGAAGATACAGGTACTTGGTGACTTCTCCTGTGTTGTGAAGGTACACTATTATTATCCCTGTGTTTAAAGAAAAGTTATTTCAAGAGCTGTACTCCCTTGGACGGTGGAGAAGCGATTGAAGTTTTCCCTCTGAGGTAATTGTATATACCAATAGGAGGATGGAAGATTTAAAGGAAATTAGAACAACTCATTTGGCAAGTGTTGCCAAAGTAGAGAAAAAGTTGTGTAAAGCAATTCTTAAACAAGAACCCAAGAACGTTTCAAAATACAAGGTTAGATTTGATAGTACATGTGAAAACTGTTTAGTTGTGTGTCGGGAATACCTAAACATACTAAAAAGTGAATCTGCACGCGAAATTGCAGTGGAAAGGATCAAGGAGGTCGAGGATAAACGTTCCATCATGGAAAAGAAATACAGGGATTTTCTGCAACTGTGTGCGTCCAGTCAGGCCAGTGCTGTGGCTTCAAAGGAAGATGGAGGGACTATTTCAACTAATTCACATAGTTCTGGATGCAGGCAAAACGACAAGTCTGCTTAAGCTACAAGCTAAACAGCTTGAGCAAGAGGCGGAATTGGAAAAGAAACGCTTGAAACTACTGGAGTTGGAACTGTCTGTATCCAGGGCTAAGGCTGCGGCAAGAGAAGCCGAACTGTTATCAGAAGGGAGCCTATTCGATGATGAGGGTTCAAAGATATCAATGCCTTTAATTTCCCTTAGGGCACATGCTGCCAAGGAAAAGGCTGTGACTGATGTATCTGGCACTGGCAAGGACAAATCAACCAAGCCATTGGGGCCGGTAAGTGATTCCAAAGTTATTGGGAATGGTGTTAATGTTAATAAGGAGAGTAAAAGTATACCCATACCGGTGTTAGAAAATAATGACAACTTGGACAGCTCCAAGATGTTGGATGACTGTCACACCACTAAACCGGGTAAGACTGAATATATGATTAACCCAATGGGGTATTCAAACCCTTTACTACCAAGTATGGATCTTGGTAGCTTTGATGGTAATATTTTGGATTTCTATTCATTTATGAAGGATTTTAAGGATTTCGTCGAGTCAAATGTCTCGGATGATGGAGCAAGGCTCAAATTTTTGTTGCAACTCTGCAAAGGGGAAGCACACGAGGCAATTAAGTGTTGCAGGGTAATGTCAAACAGGAGTCTTGGGTACAAGACTGCGCTGCAGCGACTGCAGAACAAGTACGGAGAAAGATACAGTGTTGTCCGAGCCTTCATGAAAGAAGTAACCGATGGACCGGTTCTCAAGTCAGGTGATGCTGATGGATTGTTTTTGTTGGGAGACAAAATGTTTAATTGTTATACTACTTTAACGGAGTGGGGATACAGCCAGGACTTGAACAGTTCCTCTAACCTCGAAAAAATATATGATAAGCTTCCTGATCATATCAAGTTAGAATTTTGCAGATTGAGCACCAGGAGACGAGTTGATGGGCTTAGGCCTACATTTGATGACCTGATGAACTTGGTCCAGGAGCACGCTCGAGCTACTCAAGACAATTTTTACCAGAGGTACTGTGGTTCGTTAAGTAAATCGAAGGAAGAAGGACCTAAATACAGAGCACCAAAAAGGTTAGTCTCTGCAACAACAGCTTTACATGCCCCTAGAGAGAGGTCACCTTGTATGTTGTGTGAACAAGCACATCCGTTGTGGAAATGTGATACCTTTAGGGAAAAGGGTGTGCAGGAAAGGTGGAACTATGTAAAAGAACATAACCTTTGTTTCAATTGTTTAAAAGCTAACCATGCATTTCGCTACTGTAGTTATCAAGGACGGTGTTCGGACTGTGGTAAAAGACACAACTATCTCTTACGACTTCCCTCAGTTGTGATGCAAAGACTCCTCCCGCGAATACAAGTAACCATGTCATATCATCCGTATCCACTTCTGAACAGAACCAAGATGTGAAGGCACCAAAGAGCCTCAATGTGGTACCGGTAAAGGTATGGACTGAATGTCCCGGGGAGTGTATTAAGACATATGCCTTTTTGGATAGTGGAGCAAATATAACTATGTGCTCTCAAGCATTGGTAAAGAAACTTGGTCTTGATGTTGGTGAACCCAACTTTAAAATCGAAACACAAAATGGTGTTTCCTCCCATGGTCTGTGTTAAGGACCTGATGTACATTCAAGGTATTGAGGAGCCAAATGTGTTTGATATAACAAATGTTGTTGTCTCAGATAGAATTTTGGATGTGCAAAGTACGCATTCCCACTAAAGAGATAGCAGCGCTGTACCCTCATTTAAATGATTTACAGTTTCCCAAGATAGATAATACCACAGTCGAATTGCTGGTGGGCAACGATGTTGTGGATGCGTTCCGATTGAAGGAGCAACGATGTGGCCACCGTGGTGAACCACTTGGTCTACACACGGGTCTAGGCTGGTCGATATTTGGAGCGGAATTGAATTCTAAGGATGGCAGTGTGTCATGTACTTACAATCAATTCCTGGGCAAAGATGTGGCGAAATCGGACAAGCACTCTTGTGATGAAGCGCTATCAGTGTCTGCACAGGACTTTAAAGATTTAAAAGTGCCACAGAAGAGTGAACTGTCAAAAGATGATGATGAGTCCCAGGCTATCATAGATTCCACTGTGGACCAGGTCAGTTCAAACTTTCAGATAGAACTTCCATGTAAAAGAAGCAACGATTCCCTTTCTAATAAGGAAATTGTGGCAGAGAGAGAACTTAGTTCATTAAAGAAATTTAAATGTGATCCCGAGCTTCCTGATAAGTGCTTAAGCAATAGTAATGAATTATTAAGTTCTATTGCAGAAACAGAGATATCACCTTTACTGAGCAATGGATACCGCCCTGTGCTGTTTCAAAAGCAGGTGCATGCGTGGAACACGTCGGTCGACTGTTTCACGTGCAATGACCAGATGGGAGGGAACTACCCCGTGATTGATCTGCAGAGAAGTGTTTGGAAAGACTGGCTACATTCAAAAGGTAACCTGGAACTGGAAGAGGTAACCTTACCTAGATGTTTTAAGCCCAGTATCCTTTATCCAAGAATTAAAATTGTGTACATTTTGCGATGTGAGCAAACCAGAGTATGGAGCAGTAAGTCAATCAAGGATAGTTGGTAATAATGATGCCATATCTTGTTCCTTTGTGATGGGCAAGTTCCAAGTCGCTCCGATAAATCCTACAAGTATGCAGATGTTGGAATTGACTGCTGCGGTTGTTGCAGTCGAAGTAGTGAACAGTACTTGCAATGAAAACCCTATTTCTCCAAATCATTGGAGACACATGGATACAAAGAGAAATCCTACCGACATTGGTTTAATGTCAGGTGAGGAATGGAAAGAGAAAATGTGGTTGAAGGGGCCGGCGTTCGTGTATGAGCCGGAGGATCAATGGCCGGTATGCCATAGTGAACCAGTGAAGCAGGGGCAATGGACAGAAGGAGTGATCGAACACTGGTTGTATGACAAGACTTGAAAGAAACACAATTGTACTTTCCTGAGGGCCACGTTTGATATTACCCTCCTATGTGCTTTAACTTTCGTTTCTTTCTTTTTCTTACTTGTAGCTAACTGTGCTTTTATGGTGTATGTAAACTCATTACCGGTGTCTTTGATAACTAATGTTAACTTGATGACTAGAGAGTCAGTGATGCATGCTTTTGTGTATTAATATCCGTTTTGTATTTTGAAATTATTTACCCCAAGGTTGAAAATAATTTGGGGCCGGAATGTTACGGATATTAATCATATAATTCTATGTTTTACACGAATCAGTGTGATAGTTTTCTTTTTTACTTCCCATGCGGTCAGTTTTGATTCGATAGTTAATCTAAAGTAATCTTAAATTGTGTTTGTTATTTTGAATTGTAATTAATAGTGTGTAAGACTAATTAACCGCTTTCTATTAAATAAGGGCAAATGGTAGAGAATCCACCCTAGAAATCGCATTCTTTCCTTTTAACGCTAATAGAACACAAGTGAAACCCAATCTGTGTTGGTTGATTTACGTGGAGACTTAGAGCCTTAGATAAAGGCTTCCAGCCAAGAGTTTGGGAATACCGTATAATTTAAGAGGCGATCGCTGGGCACCATTACCCTTAGCAGCAAGTAGAGGCTGCAAAATAGAAGCAGAAATCTGGACTGGTTACCAGACTCTACATTATTTCTAGGGTCAGGTATCCATCTCTGGACAGACTCTACACATGGCTTGGTGTTTTTTCGTTTAGTCTTCTATAGTAATACATGATCTTGGTATTTTATCACCATTCTGACACATACATAAATTTTAACCTAATTTACCTTTGTCGGCGTCACGTTGGTTAGTGAACTGTAGGTGCTGACAGTAGAAAACTGCTCCCCTCTTTGAATATCGGCTGGCAGCGGGAGATTTGTAATCACCACGCCAGGTGGAGCTAAAGAGCAAGTCAAATTTTAAAAACCTAAGAGTGGTTGTGCCCATTATGGGTTCGAAACTTGGCTCGAGAAAAACAAAAAGAGTGGTTGTTTGAGTACGGTCGTGTGGCCGAATGGATAACGCCGATTCATACATCAGGGTAGCGGCCGATTCATATATCAGGGTAGCGGCTGATTCATATATCAATTACATATAAAAAACGGAATTAGTGACGAGCCCATCTTGGGATTGAAACCGAGCCCGGTAAAAAAAAGAGAGGTTGTTTAGTTTAGTTTTTCGATCGTCGTTAAAATACGTCTTATTTAAATTTGATAATTTCGAATAGATGTAGTCAGCAAGGCGGCCACACCTAAAAAATAATTAAAAATGTAGAAGTAATTACAAAATCACCCCGCTAAAGCTTTGAAAAATAATGTGCGGTAAGCTTTGTGTGCCCAGAGGGTTAACGCGTCCGAATATTGTACAAACAAAATAAAAAACAGACCTAGCGAAATATCCAGTGTTCCCAGGTTAAAGCAAAGTCTCGTAAAAAATACGTATATATGCAAATACATACGTTGTTTGAAATGTAAATTTTCTAACTAGACAAATATGGGGGTGGGGCAAACTGTTTAAACTTTAAGTAAGTATATTAGTTAAACCAGGGGTTAATAAAGTATAATATATCTATCTAAAACAGAGTTAACAACCATCTGTTTTTAATTTTGTATTAAAACATTTAAATGTTTGAATTTTCGAATCTATAAGTTTACCAGCTTGTGTGCTACAATGCTGATTCCTTCTCGAAGTCCTAGATCCTTGCATAGAAGCCATTTCTCCCTGCGTGACCTGAACATTTCGTGTCGCATCAGATGTCTCTTCGGTGGGTGTGACGTGTGGCATGTTTTGCGTGGCGTGAGGCGTCGGTGCGTGGCTTCTGTCGTGTGGCATCTCGACTTTGATTAGGTCACGGTGTATCTCATGCTCCCGTTGATTAGTATACATCTCTGAATCTAAACACATTAAAAACGTATAGTTTAAAATGGTAATCGACATTAAAGAATATTTAGCCGTGTATTATGTAGCCTTTAGTAGAACTAACCTTTTGCATAAGAATCCAATATTTGAATCTTGTTAGGCGGTCCGTTATGGTTAATATCTGCTGAATCCGTGGCCTGGCAAGTCTCCGTATCGCCCTTTGATTGCACAAATCAGAAAAAAGGGTTTGGTATTACAAAATTAATTGTGTGACATTATATATTACCATGTAAGTGTCTTGTGCTAACTTGTGCCTGAAAGCATCTTCCTTACGACGGTTGGCAAACCAATTGTATACACGCACCTGGGAGGAGTAGAATAAGATAAAAATTCAGTTTTAGGTGTGGATTTATAACACTAGTTCTTAACTAGTTTTAACGACTGTCATATTGTCGTTTTATGCTTCTTTTAATGACATTAAAAATAAGGTTCGCTCTAATCGTAAATAAATACACGGAATATCAACTAATAACCTTACATTTGAATATCACCGGCACTATTACCACAAGCACGAGGTATTATAGCTATAAAAAGTCAATACGCATTTCCCTCCAAAGGCAAACGCGAGTTTCGCCTTGAGCTTTAACTTGTGTAACATGCCCAACAGCAATAAGGGGCACCATACCAGTTCGAACGAATCTTACCTCTGTGACCAGGTTTGAGCCAAGGCCATTTGCATGCGAAGGGGAAACTCCCCGTTGGTTACACTCAGCCCGGTTACATTTCTTCACCAGTTCTTCCCGTTCCTCCTTCGTGGGATTTCGTTGGTGCTGGTACGCGTCATATAGTATTTGCTGAAAGGCATTGCCAGTTTATAAACCGCCTTGAATGATTTTACAAAAATTACACTAAAAGAGTAGCCTAATTGAAGGTCAGCCCATAGC
This sequence comes from Ciona savignyi, assembly GCA_000149265.1. Classification (NCBI taxonomy): domain Eukaryota; kingdom Metazoa; phylum Chordata; class Ascidiacea; order Phlebobranchia; family Cionidae; genus Ciona; species Ciona savignyi. The sequence goes on along the minus strand of CH003409.1, from coordinate 1,066,203 downwards.
TAACAAGTAAAGTTTCTTCTTCAATCCCTGACCAAGGCACTAAATAGATTAACATTGCCTAATTCTAATATTCAATGATTGATGTTGAATATAATCCAGTGTCCGTCTTTAATTTATACCTGTGAAGCCGGTCCCCATTTGAATCGGTTTCTTCGTGCTCTTGGACTGACTCCAGCGGCTTCTTCCACTTGCTCTGCTCCCATGCCGCTCTGAGCGATCTTGAACTCTGTAATCAAGTGACAAGTTCAGTAATGCGTGATGACACGAATTCTAATTATTCACTGGCGGTTTTAATATGCTGTCCCTGATACAAATGTGACACACAAAATATATGAATGTCCTGTCACAAAAACTAAAGAAAGAAGATGACATAATGACTATAGCGATTATGTACAATACAATCTCTATGAATGAATTTGATGTTGGAATTTGCAAACGCTTTTGCCTGTTGGCCAAAATTTATTTTTTTCCGAGGCTCGCTGCAAGGTAATCGCTGCACCTACTTCAGTTTTACATTGAACCATTTAGTATAGTTTAATGTGCATTGTAACTTGGTCTGTGTAGATTGTAAGATACTAATTACTTTTATATTTTGTTTATTTATATTCGTAGTTTAATAAATCCTGTGATTGAAAGTTGCCTAACTTACTAGACAACAACAACGTGATTACATCTCACTTGACGCTTTGTCGGCTACTCATGTATATGTATGTTACTGTACGCAGTAGATTATTACAGTGAAAGGGTAAAAACCAAAAATTATCCACTTACGAGCAGCCACCTCGTCTTTCTTTTTCGCCCACCAAGCGTATAATAATCCCCGCTTTTGATTTTTCATGGGCGTGCCCTTATTTAGGTGCTGGGACAGGTGGCTTTGGTTTAAACCTAAGACGAAAAGAAAAAGTCTTTGACAAAATAATAATAAGAAAAAATTCGTGATAATGAATTTAAAAAAATAAGATTTTGAAACGAATAGATATAAAAAGTAGAATTTAAACTTCTTGATTTCTTGCTTAAAAAATCTTCTAGATTTACCGGTGGAATCGACGACCTCTCTCTGTGGAATGTTGTGTCTGCCCATGTAATTCTTGATATTCTTGGCTGCCTTCCATGGGTCTTGTCTGGATTATCCAATCAAAATTATATTATAGCAGTTAAGCAATTTGTTACAACAAAACCTAGTGCAAATTTAATGTAATTTGTTGTCCCATTTCTTATAAATACTTAAGGTGTTTGCTTATTTATATGAAATTAATGTGTTCGAATGTTTTTTTATAATTCTGTAAATTCAGAAAATATTGCATGAAGTAGTAGATTGTGTCAAGCATTCAGTACATAGCTAAATTGGATACAATACTGTTACTGTATATTTCTGTTTGTCTTAGTAAATGATTAATCCGCTTTATCTCAGAGGGGAGCCCGGCTACATAACCGACCTTTACAATACAAACAAGACAAGCTAAATGATATTTGCTCAAGCCAAGCGGCCCGGAATTCCCGGGCTCAGTGTAACCCTTATGACACGTATTCTGTTTAATTTAAAAATTCAGTTTGAAACACTACAACAAAATTGACGATTAATTAAAAGTACAAAATATTGATATCGGAACCTGCTTCAGTGTGGGTTCATACCCACACACACTTCTATATGTTTACAATTTAAACTTTGGCATTTAAATTGTTATTACACAACTGTAAAGCTAGACTACTTTCAATATGTTAGCTAGTTTAATACCGAATATGGTGAACGACATAAGTCGGTCTCGTTAGCAGAAAGACAATATCTCAAAATTGACGCTCAGTGTCATTCAAACGACTTGCTTAAAACAACCCTTCAAACTCTATGCATGCATTTCTTTAATAGACTATGCAGACGAAGGCGTAACCTGATCGGTCATTGACAGAGTTTCTAGCAATTACCCACCGTCTTGTGAAATCCCGTCGAATTTATATATGGAAGAGGTTTGCTATTGCGAGCAAATGATTTACTATATTTTGTTTTACTCTATGTTGTCTACATGGCGTTAATATTTTACCAAGTATCCGGACATGTAAGTGTAACTGGCAACCTATCCATCGCAACAGAGCAAGCTAAAATTTAACCAATGCTCACGTGACGGCAGTAACTAGTCGGGTATAAGTTATATAAAGTGGTGGCAAATGGCTTGATCAAATTTTTATAAATAAGTAGCCATATATGTGATTATCTATGAGCGTTTCGACGTAGTATCTTTAACTATTGGGGCAATAATTGTAGCGGAGGATAATATACATATATATATTTGGGGACAACATTAAGCAAAACAAACGGTTAGATTTCGATACAGGCAAAATTTGGGTCATCTACACCTGTAATGATTTGCTAGTGTGAAAACCAAACAACTGTGTTATAACACACATTACATACATGTAATGTGTTTATTTGTTCGAAATAACTGCGTTGTTTAATAAAATACATTCCACGATTGTTCTTCACTCTAAGTAAGTACAAAGTTCCCAACGTCAAGCCAAATGCCTGTAAAAAAGGCTGACAAACCAGATGTCTGTAAAATATTGCTCGTAACTGCACATCGAGGACGAACAAATAAGGCCCGATTAGCATGTTTGCTGGACTGCTCGGCAACGGATATTCAAACAAGCTTTTATCGGTTTGAAACGAAAATTTGACGGCTCTGGGTTAAACAACCCTTAATGTGCCTGTAGACTCGTATAACTCGGTGATTTATTATCGAATGGCGATAATTAAAAAGCCCTTCGCGGCAAATGTAAAAATGGTTTCTGTCAATCCAAAAACTACTTAACATATCCAGTGACATTTTTTTGGTATTTATAGGCATGCCGGCCTCGTACGATAGAAAATTTCACTTCTATGTGAAAGTAAAAATCCAAAAAATAAATCAGTTTTTTCTTGGGCTTTTGACTCTATGTTGGGCGGCACAAAACGGGCCTAGATTGGCAAAATGCTTTATCATCCCACGTACGACAATACCCGCTTTATACGCGAGCAAACAGACGGATGTTTGAACTATAAACTGAACAATAGCTCTACAGGTCGTACCATCTGATCGGCTTGAGTATTGCGCAATATTAAACCTACCAGGACGTAAACGTCCTCTAGGGCGATAGCACAAACGATGACACCGCTTTTTTACAGGAATCGACGCAATTTTCGTTTGCTGAATTATTAGCAACGGGAGAACTTATTTACGCACAGAGTTCAAACTATACTGGAGCTATATTGACTTTCGGTTAAACGCAAGGAGCTTACCATACTAGTCTATGTTTCCTTATGATACTTCATTTAAATGGCGAAACTTAAAACTACAGTGTATCCAAAATAAAACACGCTCTGAGGTATCCAGTAGTACTATACGTCCACCCACCTTTACAGTTCCAGATACGACTGTTGAATGGTTAATAATACCTTGCCGAAAAGACTATTCGTCGGTTATACATTAATAGTACTTTCATTGTACAAAATTCCGACTGGAGGTTAATTTTTAGCCGACTTGCTTTTGTGGAAAGCTAGTGACCCATGCCATTCACCAACGCGTTAATGCTTAACATATTAAGAAAAGGATCAGGAAATAAGATGGTATCGTGGTCATGAATAGACGCATATCTTTAGATACTAGTCAAAGATTGACTGAAATAAATGATCTACCAAGACTTTAAACAACGATTGGAATAAGGTTAGCCAGGTTGTTACACCGATCCAGTCAATGGACATGGTGTATCCGAATGTATTGCTAATCAATGATTATCAAGATACAAAATAGATACTATGTTTGAGTTTATCGTTAAATACAAAACGAGGCGCGCATTGTATACGATTTTAAAAGGGGAATTACCTTTGGACTATTTCCAGCATGTTTCTGGGACAATTTATATTGTATTCTATATTGTTTTACTCACACAAATTAAATACAAAGAGCCTTATCCCGAATTAACACCGTTTCTTTTTGTGTATGGAAATTGCAGATTAACGGAAAACCTGATGAGCTTATTAAATAAAACTCTGCTTCGAAAGACGATACAGATAAGTTCTTAAAATAACGTGAAAAATATTTTTTAAATATTACACTTACTGACCTTAGTAAATTATCGATTAACGCTCTCCGTTCATCATTCCCCGGAGATCCTTTCAGGATGTCGTCGATAGTTTTCTCGGCTGTGGGGGAGCAATCGTATTGATCAGCGTCGTGGTCTTCCCGCTTGTCCAATTCTCGTTTTCTCAGTCGTGATCTCGATCTAGACTGGCTGTATGCGTCGTCCTGGTCCATTTCGGTCTTTGTCGGCATGCCTACATGATGCATGTCCATTACGTGATGCTGAATTGCTGCGGAATTGCTTTCATCGATATGTCCCGGGTAGACGTACATATTCCGAGCCGGATCGTATACAGTTTGAAGCTGCTGAAGAGTTATCTCTTGATGGGAGATGTCCATCCCTTGGGCGTAGTTTCCGTCGACTTCAGTCTGTTGCATCATTTGGTGTTGAACTTGAAAGCTGTCAATCGCATTTGGTCGGTGGTGTATAACGTGCGAACCGTGTGGCAACCCGCGAATGGCATCCCCGTTCACCATTTGACCGTCATGGGGGAAATGCGAGATGTAAGCTTGAGATGGCGGGGAGGAAGTTGGAGGTACGGACTCCTGAGATGACTGCTGTTGACTTGCACAGGAGATTGTGATTACGTTTTCAGGAGTGCCACCAGTGCTGCCATTATAACTGACGTTTGCTGGAAGGTTGACTGAACTTGAAGTTATTTGGGGGTAGTATTGACTCATTGTCTCTGGGGTTATTAAAACAGAATTATATTCGGACATTTGCGGTTGCATGTTTGGCTGTAAAGACGCCGGAGTTGGCGGTAGCATTAGACTGCTGTTGATCCTTTGATTCATCATTATGTGATCGTTTATGTACGCCTGCTGCTCCGAGGAGAGTTTCTCTTCCTCGAAATATTGCTGTGGACGGATTTCAGAGTGATCCGAGCTCGTCGGCAAAGTTTGAACGTGAAGATTCTCGGATTTGTCTTGGCCATCGGTCCTACTTCGTGGATCATTATTCTCTCCCCTCACATCATGCTGCCCGCCGGCATAGTCCGGGCTGCTGTCTTTCTTTATATTTATTTCCGTCTTCGGGGAGAAATTCGCGTAAACGACGCCGTCGCTAGATTCCGAAGGTGTAGACATGGTAGAGAATTGTTGGTTACGCGATCCATCGGGAGTTTCCACCTTGCAGTACAGCACTTGATTGCTTTGCTCAGACTGGATAGTTGACAACAGTGATACAAATGGCTTGGCAGTTGCGTCGTTTAAATTTCTGTTTGATTTTTCCTCAGGGTTCCATGGCCTGTAGGATAAGTATTTTAATGAAAATATGTAATATTTCTCTATTTAAAAGTAACTTTTTGGGATACTTACCGTTTAAATTCACCATCCTCAATTTCATCATCTGTTTGAGTGTATTGCTCTTTCATTTCTAGCATTGTTTCAGTTCCGGTGGAACTGGTTTTTGTTTCTTTAAATACGTCGATCGGTTTAGTCTGTTTGGATGAATGTGTTTCCATACACGACTTCCCATTTTCTTGTTTTTCTACCGCTTGTTCATCGCCATTTTGTGTCGGGGGCGTGTCCTCCGGCGGACTTCCTTCTAAAGGCAATTTCTGAGATGCTTCGGGGGTTTCGTTATCTCCAGGTGCATTGTTTGACTTCAGATAGTTTATTTTACCATGCCCCTCAAAAATTAGCTCCTTTGCTCGCAAAAATCGAAGCAGAGCCGAATGGGTGACTCCACTTTCGTGGATTTCTTGCAGAAGTTTACACTGGTAGGAAGTGAGTTCTTGAATCCTTTTCCGTTCGTTTTTTTGGCTTTGTTTGTCGCTAGCTATTTGTGCGACTTCGGGTAGAACGCTTTGTGAATAGTCGATCGCTCCCTTTCCCGCGTTATTCATGTTGGGCATAGTATTTTATCAGCCACACCATCAAAAACATTGTAAAAGACTCTACACTTGGTATAACGCACGACCGAACCCAGCCTAAAATATATTCATAACTTAAATTAACTAGACATTGTTTAATGTGCTTTTTGTCAAATTTAAAAATGTATGTGTCTAACTAACTACCTAATTGCCTGTACATATACAAATTAAAAATGTGGGTCGCTTATTATCTGAATAAAAACAAAGCTCACTCCTGAAAAGCTTACTTGCTTAAAACTAGCGATTCCCACCGACCTGAAATAACTTTGCGTGACGAGCGAATTAATAAGTGTCGTTAACGGTACGTCAATAAATTTTGTCTGCATCTTAGGACGCAATGTCGACGAGGCAACATGAGACGTAATGTTTGCTCCACAAACCCTGGGTTCCAGGTGGAACATGTTTGCTAAGCACACACAGAGCGTTTTGAGCGCGCTTCGGCCGAAGGTGGTAAACAATTTGACCCACGTCCACGTGCGCTGTACTCTCATTTAAGCATCACTAAACGCTTGCCAAAATTTAAGTTATGGTAATGTCTCAATTTTATTAGTATTAATATTACAATAAAGCTTGCAAAAACAAGCTCAACTATATAAATATTTCTTCCTGTACGACAAGCTAACATTCATCCATTCATTCACACTGATAAGGATTGTATCGAATCCTTGCATTGTAACCTAGTAATAACAGTTATGTGATTTCTCGCTATTAAGGCTGCAATGGTTCTCGTTAGAATATATAAAGGACATAGGTGTCTTGGAAGAATAGGTTGTAATTAGAGGCATATATCACGGCTAGTTTATTCGCTTGGTGAATTAGTGATGCGTCGCCTTTTATCTGAAGGGTTGCAGTTTTGAAACTGGTCGCTGGCTATTTGGTTTTGTCCTTGGGCAAGGCAATTTACGGACATTGCCTGAACCCAGCGGATTAATGGGTTCTACTAAATTGGAAGAACATGTAAATTATACACAACACACTGCAATATCTCCGGTAACCCGACGGCGGGCGCTAGGTGATCTGACGATTGCCCGTGTGTTATCCCACTTGGCTTTCCCATTCACTGGAATAAACATGAATAAGAATATCCTATTCTTTTCTATTGTATTCCACAACTTTACATTTCTCGTGAAAACACACGTTTTATTTTCATTTTCTTAAAATCGGTACAAACAAAATAAGTACGGAAAAATGTCCGTAATACAACATTGAATAGGGGATTCATAAAACGGTATGCTGGACTGTATCTACATTCGTTTAACTCTTATGCTGTAATGATTCAGAAACGCATGTTTATGTGAAGTTGGTAGTTGACTGATATTTAAAAAGAAACTTGACAACAAAATACAACGTAAACTTTTATCATGGGTCGAGGCGAACTACACCTTGTCACACCTTCACGTTTTTATTTTTTTAATAGAAAATTCTTTTTTTGTTTAAATCACAACGAACTATATACAAAAATGTGAGTCCTTTCACCCAAAATCCTGAGAAAAGGAATGCTGTTACGTTCTTGGCATAAAAATGCGAAAAAAACATGTGAGGTAAAGTTTGAAACCATTCTTTCCAGTTAGCTTTGTGGAAGCGTATTGGGTCGTTAGCCAAAATATGTTGAGTATACAAAACCGACCGATTGCTGGTCGGATGTGCCTTTGGGTAAGACACTTATTGAACGCTTCTTAAATTTAGTGGATTATTGCGTTTAACAATGCAGAATAATTTATTCAGACAATCTAAAAAATTACCCTTGTTACAACGCCCTTCCAACTAACGGAGATTAACAAGAGTGTCCTATACCGAGTCGGATTCGAGGCGTACCAATAGATCTCCCGTCCACCATTCATGAGCACTATTAGAATCCGACCCTGACGGCCCGCCGTTCCCGATGCTGTGTTGACTGCAAGCATGAAGCTCCCTCACTCCTCCATTCGTGATCACTGCACCATTGGTGCAACATTTCGCGTTCGAAGTCTGCATTGTTTCTTCAGGGCAGCGATCTCTGCGCCCGATTTCCGCATCGTACTGATTCATGTCCAATGCATCAGATGCTTCAATGGCGGAATTTCCCAAACAACCTGCCTCGCTTAGTTTCTCCTCCAGTTTTAGAAATGTTGGACGTTTTATTGCTTCCCACTGCCAGCAATCCAGCATAATGCCGTATCTAAAATAATACGGTAGTTGGTCATTTCTGTCGCCCACTATGCGAAACGCTCAATAACTGATAGAAAATAAAGAGCGTTCGGTGACATTGGATATTTAACTAAGCAAATGGTGTTCAGTAACAATGTCTCGAAACCGTCAATTTTTTAATAATAAATATAGACATATATGCAATATAAATAAAGTCACAAATATAGGCATATATGCAATATAAATAAAGGCACAAATATAGGCATACATAAAATATACATAAAGGCACAAATAAATGCATAAATAAACCTGTTTATTACCCTTATGATAGACATTCGTCCTGGGCCTTGGTTAGAGTGCGTGGGCGTTAATCCCAAGTCGTGAGTTAAATATATAGAGACATATTGTCCAAACGATTCAAATCGAAATTTCATCCTAAACTTACAAATATTCGCTGCAAGATTCAGGTCGAGGCATCCGGTAACCGAGCCTCAAGGAGTTAAGAATCGTCACGTGATCCATGGCTGGATACGGAGCGCCACCCAGCGTTACCATTTCGTACAGTAGTATCCCGAATGACCAACTGAAAAATGTATGGTTGAGGGGTATGGTGGATAGACCGCACATAGAAACTGTACAGTATTTTACTTAATATACAAAGTTTCAAAGAAATGTGTTATCGTCGATTTTTTTCTAGAGCTTTTCCACTCAACTAAAATAAGGATAAACACCTAACTAAATGTTTTAACGACAATCTGGCGGAGGCAATAACTTGTCTACCATGTTTATATGTACATTGTTATTATATAGAGTTTTAAGTATACGTTAGGATTGGTAAACACTGTTTATTATCCACAAAGTCGGGATTGTGCCACAATCAAACGGATCAATATAATAGGGATTCTTGTGTAAACATCCAATTAATATTGTTTTTCCTCGCCACCATAATCCTACGTTAACGTACTTTATCGTGGTTTTCTTAATGCTGGATTTATACAGAAAGTAAGAATGTTTTTATTATTTAGCCTAGGGCACTATCATTCCGAGTAAATACAGTTATTTTAAAGCTGACAAAGCTATCTGATTTTGTTCTATTGATCGTTAAATCGTATATACCCAGGGTTCATTATGTAAATGGCATTTGTGTTTATCCTCGACCTTTTTCATTTTGGGTTTTAATATAAACGAACGTACTGCCAAACATTTAATCAGACGTCCCTCAATCTAAGGTAGCGTTATGATATACTTTCACATCCGAAGCACGCCCGTTTTAATCGATTTTATATTCTTTTAATTGAAACTATTATATTTTAAAATAAAAAAAGTAACAGCAGTTAAACTTACACGTCACTCCTCCACGTAATCGGGATTTGTCCGCTTAGCATCCTCTCGGGGCTAACCCATTTGAATGGCACCCGCCGTTCGGTGGCGCCCTTGATCAATCCGTACCTGTACACGTCGTTCGCGAGACCAAAGTCCGAAATTTTGCAATGCAAATTCTTGGAAAGGAATTTGGTTTCAACTTTACGGTAAATCTGATTTTACTTTGTATATCAGAAAAACAAACGCTTTTTTTTGTTAGACCATTGTGCTCAGACAATATTCGTGCCGCACCCAATAAACCCACACGAACTAAAAGTTGGAGGTTTTAATTAATCACCTTAGCTTTTCGCTGACGGCCCATTAAGCGCTACAAATTAAGTCAATACAAATGTAATCAGGCATTAGGGGTTAAAGGTTTTAAAAATTCCCGATTTTAATAATGACTAGAGAGTGTCAACCACGTGTTTAACCACCACCATTTGTAAAACACATTTTGTATGCCATATATTCATGCTACAGGGTCCCTAACCACAATTTGTATTTTATACACTGAGTATGTAGTTTGTTTCTGCAAGCATAAACGCATGGGTCCCATAGTTGTCCAACCAAACTTCCTTTCAATGTGTAGTTAAAAAAAGAATAAACATCTTAATTTACGAACATTTTACCTTAAATGTTTGAAATTAAACCTTTTTAAGCGCTGTAATGAAATAAAGGAAAAATTCCCCTAGGTTTAGTAGATGAGTTTCTGTTTTTACATATGTTGGCCATGTTATGTAACAATTCTTAAAGTTTTAATGTGATTTGTCGACTCCTTGTTGGAGATGTCAGTGCGATATGGCATGCCTGTCACAATCATAATTCAGGAACATATCTTCGTTTTTAGGGGAATTACTCTAAGCAAATGTTTTCTTTTTTTTAATTGGCCGAAAGTGTCTAATGGTCTAACATTTAACCAAATCTGATCAAAATTAGAGCAGTCGTTCAAGCGCTATGCCCAAAAAATCTAATTTTTTAGAAAAAAATGTTTTGGTTCTTAACGTCTCAGGGGAATTTCCCTAGATTCATTACCCAAAATTTTGGTTTCTGCTTATCTAGACCACGTTCTGTTACAAATGTCAAATTTTTATTGCGATTTTATTACTCCTTTTGCTAGATTTCGGGGCAACATGGCATGCTTGTCACAATCATAATTAGAGAACAAAATTCGATTTTTAGGGTATTTCCCTAAGTAATTTATTTATTTCTTTTAGGTGTTAAATCAGTGACTAGTGCACTAACATTCCACCAAATTTGATTCAAATTAGAGCAGCCATTCAAGCGCTATGGCCTAAAAAGCTATTTTTTTAGACAAAAATGACCGTTTTGGTTTTTAACGTCCAAGGGGAATACCCCTAAATTTATTACCCTAAATTTTGGTTTCTGCATATCTAGGCCATGTTGTCCAAAAAATCACCAAGTTTCATTGCGATTCCATTATTCCTTTTGGTAGATGTCGGGGCGCCATAGCATGCCTGTCACAATTATCATTTAACAGCAAAAGTTTAATTTTTAGGGTATTTCCCTAGGTAATTTTTTTATTTCTTTTAAGTGTTAAATCAGTGACTAGTGCACTAACATTCCACCAAATTTGATTTAAATTGGAGCAGCCGTTCAAGTGCTATGGCCTAAAAAGCTCATTTTTTATAAAAAAAATGACCGTTTTGGTTTTTAACGTCCAAGGGGAATTCCCCTAAATTTATTACCCCAAATTTTGGTTTCTGCATATCTAGGCCATGTTGTCTAAAAAATCACCAAGTTTCATTGCGATTCCATTATTCCTTTTGGTAGATGTCGGGGCGCCATGCCATGCCTGTCAAGCGTTTGACGAAGAAAAAAAAAAAAAAAAAAAAAAAGAAAAAAAAAAAAAAAGAAAAAAAAAAAACGGACAAAAACAATATGTGTCCCATTTTTTCAAATGGGACCCATAATAACTACCTGCGACAAAAAAACTTTATTTATTATTACACTTTATTTTACTAAATTTCATTGTTTTTATATAAAGAAAGTTTCCAAACCCACCTTTCCGACTAGAATATTTCTTGCCGCCACGTCGCCGTGTATCACCTTTGACCGGAAAAGGAAGTGCATCCCACACGCCACCTGCCGACCAATGTTGTACAGACTTGCCTCGGTGAAATCGTATGCAGGGTCAGACTGTCGCTTCGTACGCTATAGAATTGAAATGATATTACAGTTTAGGCTTGTTTAAAGCAAATTCCATTAAAATGCACTGCAAGGCGTTATACGTTATAGAATAGGAATAAGAATTAAGTTTAGGCTTATTTAAAAGCAAATTTCTCAAAAGAAATGCACCGCACGGCGTTATAAATTACTTCGCTAGTAGGGTGAACAACTAAAGCTATTATAGGATATACAAGGTACTCGTGTTTATTCCGGGGCGTCGGAAAATGCGCCGTGGGTGTTGTAACAGGGACATTTGTCAGACTACCTCTTACTCCAGGTCGGTTTGCCGAATCTACTTTAATGTGTTAAATGCGTTGAAACATTAAGAGCTCAGCATATTCAAGATAAATTTTTGACTCTAAGAACACAATATTGAGACGTAAAACCCAAAAATCTTATACAGTTCTGTCGTTGGTGCTCTGTTTTATACATAATTATCGTTTATTTTTTGCACTTTCCGGGCAATGTTTGGAATCCATGATGAGACTCTAAAGGCCATTTTACAAATAAAATAGTATAAATCGGCTGTTGCTTCGTCCATTCGTCCAAACGCCCATTCTGTGTAATTTTCGTTAACCATGATTAAAGCGCGCCTTTGTCGCCGATAATATACCTAACACGCTACGTTAAACCGTCAACCGCATATTTCACAACGCACCAACATCAAAGTGGTCTCTATGGAACTGTAGCAGCGTGCGATTTAGCCCAAGTTCAGATCAAGCTGCCGTTGAATCTGGCGAGTGAACTTTACCCGGGGGATATGCAAATGTAATCTCACATCTTGTGTTCGAATCGCAGGGAAAACATACCAATCCGTTCCCCATAGAAATCAAAATTTATCGCATACCAATAATCCGAAAATTCCCCAGCAGTGCGGACCAGTCCACACGTTTTATTAATTGTCACCTCAGTTGTAACCGTCATAGTACGCGGATTTATTCATATCGATTTGTCTGTAACTCGAAATTAGCGCGCCGATGTGGGAACACCGATAGTACCGAGCCTTGCAATTAGATGTTTTCTTAAGAGTCCGATATGAAGAATATTTATCGCTTCTCCCTTCTAGAGCCGGAAGACTGTCACCCAATAATCTTGTAACAGGCGAGACCGATGAAAATTCGCAATTCAGTGCTTTTCGATCTGTGGTTTTTGCGGCTACCGAAATGTGCCAGTCTTTTCGAATTGATAGCATCACCGTTTGACGATTTGTTTGTGTCTCCGCGCGATTCTAAGTAGCGCGGTGTTAAGCTTGTTTTCGGTCATGAAGGGTTTTCTATGGTCGTCACTAACTTGAACTGGGTTTTACCAGGAATCATATCTAAACACAAAGGCCACGCCGTCGTGGACGCCAACTTTATGGTTTATTAAAGTAACAGCTGTGCCAAAGCGTGATGGATAAAGTCGAATTAAGTCACGATACGCGCGTCGGTGTTTTTTTAGTTTAGTTTTAGTTTATTCATATTTTGCCCCAGTATTAAAAAAATGGCAAAGAAATCTAATTACGGCACAGGATTAGGAACAGATTTATCAACTTACCTCTCGTGCATTCCATAAGAAATGCAGTAGATCCCCATACGGCATATGCTCCGTTATGAGTAACGGCGACACGGCAACTCGGCACGACGATGTACAAACTCCCAACACTGTTAGCACGTTCGGGTGTGGCCCAAGAGAGATCAGAAGAGCCATTTCGGCAAGAAAGTCTTCCTTGTGCATCGTAGTATATGCTCCTACATATCATCGTGAGTTAAAAAAAAGTTCCTAATTGAGTTCTGCACTCCTGAAACATGTTAGGATATAGGATATTCATGTTTATCCCCGTTAATGGGAAAACCAAGGGGGTTAACACACGGGCAATCGTCAGATCACTTTGCTCCTACTGTCGGGTTGCCGGTTAATTATGAATAGTTGTGCTGTGTGATAAAGCTGGCTGCATTAAGCGTGTTTGTTCGACGACTAAATTAAAAAAGTCACCTGTCAAAGATTTAGTTGCCACAATTGTTTCTGCGCCGTTTCTTCTCCAATTCGACTTGTGCACGACTCCAAAGTTTCCTCGCCCGATGACCTCTGTTCAACATTAAAACCGCGTTAATCGACCGCAACGCAATTTGTATTGAACTCGGTTTAAAACGAGTTATAAACGTAAGCGGTTCAACCACTTTCCCCAATTTCCATGTCGTGTTTAGTTAATTAATGCGTGACTTGGCGTTGCCGTCCACGAAATAAACACCGCACATTATTCAAATGAGATTTTCATAATACGCCAGGAAGCAATCAGCCCTCGCAATCCACAATCTTTTGCTCGGATCGTTGGCTCATATCTATCTGTACAACCGTGGATCGATCACATCGCCTCGTTGATATAATCGCGGTTAACTTCAAAAAAATTCGAAAACAATTTCGAATCTTTAAACCCCGGTCACCTTTACCGGGAATTCCTTTAAACCGAACTGCACTACGTGCTGAAAATCACGGACACGAGAGAGCGAACTATCATACTTTTCGTTCTGTAGAGTTTTTGAAAGAACATGTTTGAACGGTCGCGTGGCCGAATGGTTAACGCAATCGATATATACCTACCTATACAAAAAAACGGTCCTTATGCGTAGCCTAACATGGGTTCGAAACTTGGCTCGGTAAAAAAAATAAAAAATAAACAGAATGAATGAAAGGTCGTGTGGACGAAAGGTTAATGTGACCGATTTATATACCACTTCCGATATATATAAAAAAAAACGGACTTAGTGACGAGCCCATCACGGGTTCGAATCTAAGCCCGGTAAAAAAAGGAAAAAAAAGAAACAACGTAAATAGTACTTGTGGGCGAGTGGTTACCGCGACCAATAATACATACCAAACTATATATACAAAAACGTAATAGCAACGAGCTCATGATGTATTCTTTAAAACTAAGACCGGTAAAAATAGAAACAATGTAGCTATTTTGCTCTATATTTAGCGAAAAAGTAAAACCAACAGTTTAATAAATAAAAGGTGGTCAACAACTTTTGTATATTTGAAAATGTTTTATTGAAATTTGTTAACTATTCTGTATTTTTTAACGAAATGTTTTTAATTGGATTTCTTTACATTACACAGGTATCGTGTATGTTTAAAATGTATTATTGCAATTTCAATAGGACAGCATGCTTATATTTATATCTATGATAAAAAAAACGTGTAGAGTCGTGCTTACTACTATGTATTTGCCAAAACATCACATGCCCACTAAACGTGTGGCTGAACGGTTTGTTAGCGTGAAAACTTTACCCTTGGGTCTTTTGTTCGCACTTTTAATTATTGGATTACGAATATTTTATTGTCTGAAACGTTGCCTCAACTACAAATATGCAGATGAGTTCTAATTATCAGCATAACGCAGCCAACTTATTTCAACAAGCGCTCTGGTTTGTTTGTTATTGTCAAGCCGCTTGTTTATCGGTTCCTTCAACGGCAGGTATTATCCGGTTGTTTATTTTCTATCTTATAACTCACGGAATTCATTTATTTTATACACGGAGAATATTAATAATACTCACTACTTAAACCAGAACCTTTGGTATTGTGCGGTGTGTTTATGAACGAATCG
>CH003409.1:1012203-1050855 GCA_000149265.1 Ciona savignyi | reverse complement strand
TGGCATTGATTATCGCCTTATATAGTTTGCGTGCAAGGCTCAATTGCTTTTGTGCAGATTTGCAGAAGTGTGTTTTTATCGTGTCGTACGTACCAGGAGCACGGGGAATGCGTTGGGCGACACGGTGTGCGTTGCGCCGCATGCAAATTCTTTCTAGCACCTTTATCTTAAACAGAATCTCAGTTCTGTGTAGATTTCAAAATAAACAAGTCGGCCACCAGCCGATATCTCCTAATAGCATTGCCGATCCACGTTAAAAGCTTATTGTGCAAGATATTAGTTTGCACTAAATCGAACGCAAACTATTTAAAAGTTCTATACTTAGTTAAGCCTTGCACATGTTTGTTAAATAATGAACCCCAAACACTTTCTAGAAATTACGACCGCAATCCGGTCCTTCCTGTACGGATTATACGCTGTGTAGAATGGTGGTAAGATAAGCACAACTTAATTCGGCATAACGCCCGCCCTAGATGAGTTCATGAACTTTTTCATTGGCGACAAGAATCGCTCTTTCAATCAATCAACTTTAATTACATTGGCGAAATTTTCAAAGGCCGCAAATTCCGTACCGAAGTGAACAACACCATCAACGGTCTTCTCACTGCACGTAGTTAAGATTACAATTCAGAAAACAATGGGGACATATAGAATAAAGGTCATGTTGTTGCCCTTTCATCCATTGCAAACCCTGTACTTATATAAATTTTAATCTGAAGCCAATTTTTTAAAGAGAAAATTGAATTAGGAATCGTGATAACAGTCATTGAGAAAAATATGAAATGTTGCTATTTTTGTCCAGTTGACATTTTTTACTATTTTCTGGTAATGTCCTTTTTAACCAAGCTCAGTTTTGAACCCATTATATTTGGTCATTAATACCGTTTTTGTTTAGAAACCTGAATACGTTTCGGGCGCGTTAAGCATTCACCCAAACGACCACACGCTGGTAAAACTCCTTGTCCATATGCGTGAGTATTATAAATAGAAATCCGATTTTAAATCCTTCACACATTCAAGTGAAACCGCAATGTTTAAATTCAATTCGACACAGCAGCCTCACAAAGTTGCTGAAAACATTTTGAAAAACCACCTGCCGTTTTGTTATACCTAGCCCATATAAGGCTAAATCAGTATTCTATTTTTACCCTTTCCGCATTAGTATAAAGATTTGTTTATCTCAATATGACAACGTCAGATTTTTTTTAAAAGGGGCAATAGTAAGTTTACCTTGCCTTTACCTTCGGGTTGCCATATATCTATAAACTTTAGTATTTGCATGATCCATTTCAGTTAATCAAACCAGGACAATGTTGTTTTTTTTACCGAGCTAAGTTTCGAACCCATGATTGGCTCGTTACTCGGACCATTTTTGTATAGGAATAGGTATATGTATCGGTCGCGTTAACCATTTGGTCACACGACCGTACCAAACCAGGACAATGTCCGTTATGTTCCCTACCCGTAGTCACAAATGCGCAGAAAGTGACCAAGGGTGCCAGTCGATCATATCACCTACGTCTCCAGGACTGCAACATTACCATCCACACAACCTTGTCCTCGTCTTATACTAAACTCACCAAGATGAGTCAGTTCTTCACGTTCGACTTCCCATTTCGCCCCAAACACGGAATCGTATTGTGACGAATCCAAGGTGGTGTTGTTGTTGCTCAGCACCAGTGGTGACGTGTAGTTGCTGTTGTTTCTCACCACAAACTTCGAGATTTTCAAATCGAGCGCCCTGCCAGAAGAGGGAGTTGTTAAAAATTTGATCAAGCTTTCCGCGATCGGTGCCGTATCGGAACTGATAACGCAAACAATTCAAATACAGAATAATTTTAAATGGACTATTAACGAGTCCATCGCGACTTCGAAACTTAGCCCGGTCAAAACAAAACATAATTGTGCAAGTTGTTAAAAAATACCAGTGTCTATATCTCTTTGTGTTTATTTGAGTGTTGTATTAAAATTGTTGCACAGATGTCAAGAGGCGATTCTAGCCAATTGCCATCTGAAGAAATTATCGACAATGAAAATAAGCACAATAGCAAAGAGTTTTTTTTAGATTAGAAAACAACACAATAATATTTTAAACAACACCACTCCAGTATCGATTTATAACACTTCTCTTTAGCTTTAAAACGCATAGAACGAGGATGGTATCAAGTTTCGTGTAATTATGTATCGGGTAATGACAACAAGTTACCGACGAAACTCTCTTCATGGTCGAGTATTTTCTCCCCCAGTGAAGCGATACAGTAAATACATGGCACAAAGGGCGCATGCAAATTAGATGCAAACAGAGGTGGTGAAAAATGTAAATGGTTTGGGGCTCTCATGGAATTTACTTGTTTGCATAAGTGGACTTATCGACGAATTTCGACTTAATTCACATTCCGATAAAAAATCGCCTGCTATCCGTCCGTTGTTTACATACGCCGGTCATGAAAAACGCAAACAAGTGCCAAGACGTGCGCTAGAGAATGGAAGGTTCCGCGAATTCACCATTTTGTTTTGGGTACTTACCGTTTGCGCAGTCGCCTGTACCTCCAGGCCGAACAAAAGAGAACACACGCCACGGCCAGAGCGAGGGGAATCCCCACGGCGATGCCGACCACGAATCGGGTCTCCGTACACCCGGACCCATCGCGCAGTCCGTCACCGAAAAATCCTTTTCTGTGAGAAGTAATTATACTGGGATCGAATTTGTTAACAAACGTTGAGGAGATTTCTAGTGTCAATACGTAGACACTACAAACACTAAAGAGTGCGAAAACGGAACCACAGAAATACCGATATATGTACTACATCTTATAGGCACTCTACCGTCGTTCTATTTAAAACGGGAATGCATAAAGGGATGTGCATTCCTAAATTACAATACTAATTCAATACATAGAGGAAGTGAATCGAAATTATTTTTCGATCCTAATTCGAAATTAAGTGATCATGGATTTAAGTTAACAGAACATATCTGTAAACAAATTTTCTTACTTAAATTATATGGAAATATGTCTCGTTATTTTTTATTTGTTTTCATAGCTCGTTTACGTACGGGCAACTGCACGTTGCGCTTTCACTGGGCGGTTCGTCGTCTGTACATATCGCGTTCGAATGGCAAATATGGTCCGGCTCCGTTCGGTCCAGGCACGCGTTGAAGTTCTTGCAGCCCTGGCCGCCCTTCCACACTTTCAGCACCCCGTTGCCGTAATAGCCAGGGTGGCACGTGCAGTTGGCGGGGTAGATTCGGTTGGGTGCTACATCAACGCACGAGGCATGCTCATCACAATATGTCGCTCTGTTTTTCCCAGCCACAATAGCGCATGCGTCCACATCTAAAGACAACGTTGATTTCTTCAATAAAGCCTTTATACAACAGATTAACAGTTGTATTTTAAATAGAGGTATTGCAAAATCTATACTGATTTTGACTTTTTTAAACTACATTGCATATCGTTTCCCATTTATCATGTGCGTATCATATGTGCCGAAACGGAGAACACAATTTCCCAGGAATAGTATTCCTACTTAGGAGTAATGCGAATTTTTGTATATTCAAATTAAGTTGGCTCACGGTGCAGCACTAACCAAGTGGAAGCTATTACGTACCGAAATGTCTTGTCCTGAAACTTAGCATATCAACCCCACAATATGAATATGCTGTCCGTGTACGGTGTTACATTAACTTATAGAACGGAAATATTCTTATATTGTGCATTTTTAACGGTATGACCCCGTCACTACAATGACGTTTTATATAGAATTTTCTTAAATCAGTCGCGCTCAGAATTAGGCCACACACAACCGTTCATCTGTGCGTGGACAGAGAAAAGATTGAAAAGCACATACCCCCACCTTCAATGTAGAATGAAAGGTGCGCTCGTTCGCCGTACTGACTGCACTGCAGACCTGTAGCGCACAAAGCTCCGTTTCGATCCACTATCGGAGTCACCGAAAATTGGTGGGTCTGGTTGTAAAGTAACCCAGTCACTGTTACGTTGTAGTAAGTGTCATAGGAGTCGTGATCTTGGACAATCTGTAAAAATGAAAAAATTGTCAACGTTATGTAGCATTGAATAATATTCAAGCAAAACCAAGTTTCTCTAAGCTTAACATTTTTGCCATTTTCCGCGAAAAACGCTACTGGCGCGAAAATTGTCAAATTATCTCATGCTCACAGTCGGGTTTGCGAATCTATTGTAGTGTGTGCTATACGAAAAGGGACCTTGCTGTCTGCATAGAATATTCATGTTATAACCCTTAAATGGGAAAAGGGGCGTTAACACACGGGCAATCGTCAGATTCAGATTACCTCGTGCTGACATTCGGCACCGGAGCAATTGCAGTGCGATATGTATGATTAAAAAATTTCTTCAGTTTTAGTAGAAACCATTAATCTACTGGATTTAAGTGATGTTTGCTAAGTGCCTCCAAGAACACAGTTCACCAGGTGATCATTTCCCAGATTCTTTTTGGTTAACCCCAAAATCAACTGATCTCAGGCAAATTCCAATAATTGCCCATTTAAAGAACACAGCCGACTATCTAACCGCTGGTGTCGACCCAATAACCTTTCGGTTTTCGGTCCGTTGCTATACATTTGAGCAAAACGTCCAGCCGTTTAAACTACTTTCAAGATATTAAAAAAAGGAAAACTCAAAGAACTTACTTTTTCGGTGGAGTCAGCCACCCCTTGACCCAACACACTGAAGAAATACCGCGTCACCTTTTTACCCCGCGCCACGTCATGCGGCGGCCTCCATCGGATTACCACTGTTGCTTTGTGGTCGTCGTAGTTGTCATCAATTCGATATAGACGAAAATTTGATGGCGCGCTTGATGCAGTGGATAGTTCTAATAGAATAATATTTTACTGTCATAATCCTCTGTTGAATATGCAAATTATCGCAAATATTCTCGGTAATATCTCGAGTGTGCACCCGAATTACCTCGTATTTATCGTCTAATAAACAGCCCCCTTTGAAATGCAAATTTACCCAATGTTTTCGCTTCAGAATAAAAACACTGCGTAATATACAGTAACACAATAGCACTCTATGCAATAATATGTATTGCACAACCGCAAACGAAGAGCTGCATGCAAATCTTTATTCTCACCGCTTATATTCTGCTCGCTCCTGCAAAACTCATACGCCTTCAGTCTGTGGACGCCGACAGTTTCAACCAAATGGTGACCGCAGAAAATTAACACCTTTTCCGATCCGACTACTTCACTGTTCTGTATGCTCAATCCGGTGTACGGGTATATTTGGAACATGTACTTTCGACCAAACTCTATTTCGAACGAGACCGACCTTGTGTCCTAAAACACCAAGATATGTATTTAAAAGACTGAATTTTGTCAAAAGTAGTAAATATTTGTCCCTAGCAATCTTATCCAATTTTTATTTAACATTTTGTCAAAAAGTCGTACATATTTGTGTGTAGCAATCTTATCCAATTTTTATTTAACAGTTTGTCAAAAAGTCGTACATATTTGTGTCTAGCAATCTTATCCAATTTTTATTTAACATTTTGTCAAAAAGTCGTACATATTTGTGTCTAGCAATCTTATCCAATTTTTATTTAACATTTTGTCAAAAAGTAGTAAATATTTGTGTCTAGCAATCTTAGCAAATCCACTCTTCCTAGAAAGTTTAGCAGTCGCAACTTAAACTCGTTTGGAAAATCTCCTGCCTGATATTGGTATGGCAATATTTTTAACATTTTTAATCGCTGTGGCCTCGGATCGTTTGGAAATTAAGGTCAATGCGCGGTGAAGGCTAAAGGGAAAAGGAGAAAAACTGCTCAAAACATAAATATCAGGGCATAGGAGTTAGTTTTAAACATGGGATTGGAGTTATCGGGTTAGTTCTAGGGTTAAGATTAGTGTCTATAGGGCAGAGTTAAAATTAGTTGCAGTAGTTTTAGTCAGCAGTTTTACTCTTTCCCTCCTTCCCTCTTTCCTCTTTTTAATGTTCCTTTGATGCGCTTACCCGGTTTAGCAAGTTGCATCCTTTGTCCTTCAGCATCGAACAGAGCATGCTCTGGGCGCAAGGTTCTCCGATTTCCTCTTCACATGGAAACGGACAGCTGACATAGCTACCGTTCTGGGCGGTAACCCAAAACGTCTTGTTGACAAAGTGTCTGCAACTGCAATACAAAATAGCAGACATCCTGTCAAATGCTTTTCGCCGGTACAGCAGCTGATAAAAAATAAACCAAAATTGTTTGCATAAACTGACTAATTCTTTCTGGATCTATAGACAGGGACTAAAACATCATAAAAACGAACTCATCCGATTTACGAGGCTAAAACCCGCCAACACCGAAATATATAATCATTTCCGGATCTCTAATTACTACAGGATCACATGAAGCGCTGAAGGGCTTTGAGGGTTAAGGGTTTTAGTTACGGTTAGGGCTCCAAGCGCCCCAAGCGATTCTGTAGTAAATAGAGGCACACAATACTTTAGCTTGAATTCGATATAACTATGTATGTCCATATATAAACTCATTGGCCAAACGGCCAGAAAATAAATACTCACTCGGCTAATCGATCGAACGATGGAAGGGTTTGATTGGAGATACGGAATGGAAAGAAGCCTATAGGATAAAAAAATAGTTTAGTTTATTCAATATTATTATTTATTTAGATTACAATAAGATAGATAACATTATTCAGCTTGCGAAATATGATATTCGTCAGTCACTGTTAGTAAGATAATTGAAATTCTTTCATCTATGGGCTATACAATACTGCAAAGATACATGATCAACTAGACAGTGTCAACCACCTGTTAGCCACCACTATTGTTGACTTTACGCGATATGTTTTTGCATGCATAAACGCTTGGTTCCTTGGCTAATGCTCAAACATAGACACCTTTTTATATTTTTTTTCCGATAGCGGGACTTCCCCCCGTGTGTTTTGTTAAATTAAAGGTCGTTGCAAAATAACAACATGTCTGTTAAGATTACTGAAAGTTTTAACCTGATTGTATAACCCTCTATGTCAATGGTCTTGCGACATGACATGCCTGTTACAGCGTGACACAAAAAAAAACAAAAAAACGGATAAAACGAATGTGTTCCTATCGGTTCCGATGGGAACCCATTATTACCTGGGAATAAAAATGGGGAAATACTTCTTTTTGACAAAGCTGCAATTGAAGCGGTGTCGACATCTTCAAAGCAATAAAGAAAGCCATCCAATACTTCATCTAAATTTAAACATTAAATTTGAATGATGAATTTATATTATATGCCATTTAGGTTGCTTTAGACTTATTTTGAAATGTCGAATTCTATAAGAACTCCTTTTCGATATAACATCACGTACATGCCTTTGCATGATCGTCGGATTATGCAAGAGTGTTTAGGCAATAATGGATTGAAAATGTGCATGATCATTCATTCTACGAATTTCACGTCCTTTCTCACGAGCAGAAACAAATCCTCGGATTAAGATAAACTAGTTATAAATAATGACGTTCTGAAAAGCATTTACACTTCGTGCCCAACATAAACGTAACCCTGAAAAAAAGAAAACAGCCAAGTGTGAACCTTGATTGCCTCAAAAATTGGTAACCACAAAACCATATGACGTAGCCTACTCAATCATTCCACTGATGGAACGGCCGTTGCAGATGGTGTACAACCAACTAAATAAATCTCTATGTGATCTGCCGTGTGGTATACCCTATAAGTCATGGTATTAAAGTGATTGTTTTGCGTAGTAATTATGCTGGTGATTCCCAATGTTGATACCGTTGGAAGTAGCTAGGCTTCGCGCTTTTTTGTTGATCTGGGCAGTTTTATAAGAGTGAAGCAGATCTTTGTAAAATAAAGTTGATTGTGCATTTCCTAGTTGTTTTGCTGGAGAAGATATCCTAATGTACGGAGGAGTACCAGCTCGAAATGTAATCGAAATGTTAAAGTGTTTTAAGTTTAGTTTACAAACCCAAACTTAAATTTAAAGATGTAAAAAACCAAGGCTTTTTGGGGCAGGAATTTAAGCGAGGTCAAATTGCATGTGATAGGGAAAATAATTAATTGGAAGTATCCTGCAACACACACGTTGGTCGGAATGACCTATATGTCCAGTAGGATTCCTGGGGCTAACGAACGGTATTCTATATTTCGTATTACCCAATTTGTTATGACCTAGTACATTTAGATGAATCGAGACAACGTTTGATTAGTAACATGTCAAGGGACCTGTGGGAAAGCAAAAATCTCGAAGCTACAATTGATCTTCATTCCATTTACTCACCCTCGGGGACTTGCACGTCCCACGAATACGTCACTTGTATGTCGTAATCGGATAAGTTGGTTGGATTATGGAGAGTAAAATTCACTTCGTCTGTTATGTTGACAACCTTTGAATATCTTCTCACTTTACGGAATAATAAAAATGAATTAAATCTTGCAAACATAAAGTTAATATAGCATTTTAGCAATGTTCATATCTAGGTGTTTTGGAAGGATAGTTTATTCAATTTTCAAACGAAATTCAATGCACTATGCTCCAATTAAAAGTTCGTTGGCAGTCGTGTCCGATTAATATATTAATATTGATGATTAAAATTAAACGTAAAGGCTTTTAATGAAAATTCTGTTTACGTTAGTTTATTGACATGAATCGTTTTAAAAATACGCCATTCAAAAGGACACATAATCGATTATTCCATTTTCAGTTGAGAGAATGATATATATTCCCAAAGTATCTATATTTCAGTTATATATAAATATGTTAAAGTTATTACAGTTATATACGAAAATACCAGTAAACTACATCTCAAATTACACATGTTATTTTTCGAGCCACATTTTTGAAGAAAAAAAAGGCAAATTTATTTTGTGCGAAATTCTATCATAGAAGCTTAGAAGAAAGCATATTGTTGAGGAATAATATTAAGTTGAACTGTGAATAAGGAGAATGGTATGAGGCAAAATATATAACTTGTTTTTCAAAAAAGGACTCTGTTGAGTTTTGATATCTACTGATTTTTGTTTTTTTTTGCTACTTTTTGTGACTCTCTCCCGATTTTTGGTTTATTTATTTATTTCGTCACGAAATAATCGCCAATAGGATTATGCGGTCCATCGGGTCAGGGACTCGGGCACGAATCTGACGATTAGCTGAAGCGTCGTGTCGGTATCTGCGTGAGATGTCGGATTAGCCAGGCCGCGAACCTCGAAAATCGTAAGCGCGAAATTTTGCAAGCGTCAATTTTTAAACGCCCCGCGATACAATGTCGTTCGAGCGCGTTCCAAGGCGGATAACATGAGTTCAAATACCTCGACCTTTGTAATTGCTCCTCGAGAAAAGTAATCCATGGGTTACGTCATTGAAAGCTCCGCAATAAGAGTAAAAACGACGTCGTTTCTTGCATTTCAATAGATATTTAAAGTCGCGCTATTTTCTAAATCGAATCTAGCGTATCGGTCATGCGAAGGAATTATTGTTTAAAAAAATCGATAACAATTCTCATTACTATTTCCAGGTACTAGAAGCCGATAGAAATACAGAGAAACGGCCCTCCATTAATTAAGTAAAACTAATATGTCGTGCGGTGGTGTGGTGGTAGTCATCATGTCCATCAGGTTCTATGCGGAACGATGCAATTTGAACGCCTTATTTAGTGGTTTAAAACGTTATTGGTGGCATGACCGCACACCATCTACTATTGATAACTTGTTTGTGGCATCTTGATCGTCGTCGAAAAACCCATTGCTGGAAATTTCGGACATTTTTCGGAATTCTATGCATAGCACATTGTGGTTTCTGTCTGGCTACTGGTTTTCGGTCGCATTGGATCTAGGCCAAAGCAGCACGGAAGCAAAACAAACCCACACGTCATAAATCCCTCTGTGTACGTCATAAACCAGTTTAGAATATGTCAAAGTGCGGCTGTGATAAATTATCTGGGCTCTTCGCCAATCAAATTCCGAAATGACACTTTAAACAAAGAAAACCCTGCTGGGCCCAAATTCCGATTATATTAGATGTGAGAAAAGCAAAACGAAAATATAAGCACAATTTTGTAATGCATTTTTGTAGAGTGCATCACCGAATGCACCACAAGACACGACTATTAGCAAAACATCAAAAACCGTTGAATATATTTAGTGCCACATTCCTCGTTTAAACAACAGTTTCAAAGGATTAAGTTCGTGACACAATATGGAATTTTTAAACCGCGGACTGATCGAAAACACGAGTGTTCAACAAGTTTCATGGTCGTAATGAGAGATATATAGGTGTACTTGCTTGACCCATTACAATATGTGTTGAGCGTACAATCAGATTTTCGAACCTGCATCACGAACTGCTATTCCAGTCTTGTGGCTAAAGACGTAATATCAGACCACAATCGCGTTATCGTTTACGCTCGTGCGTTTTCGTTCTTACTTTCCGTGATTCACCAGACAAAGTGGTTCTATGTGACTCCTCTGTGTCTTACACTGATCGCGTAGTATCCACCAACAGTGGAGAATAGCCCGGACCGGATCCCCTCAAGTCTCGACTTTTCAGGGGAACGCCTGGCTTTGTTAATGTAGCGGTTTCCTAAAATTTATTTCGGTACGACAGGAAGGCTTAGGCCGAGTTCATACCGCAACGACAAATACGTTTTTGTCGTGTCGTACCGACGTTTTTCAAATAGAACGTATTGTCTCTTACGCACTAATTAACACCAGTTCGATTGTGACGCAAACGACATATTTTCTGTCGTACAACACAAAGACATGTTTTTTAGAAATATACACACCCGCTATATACTAAAAAAACGGAGCTATGTGTATTCGAGAAGGCTACTGATTTTCTATTTTAATTACGTTAACATGGGTCTTAAATATAAGAATAAAATAAATATTGTTTATAGACGTTTATTACTGACCGGAGATATTGTTATGAAGGTTATTTTAGGCAATTTTAATGGTTGTTTAGACAAATGTGTCGAATGTATAGCGAATATTTTCCGACGTGGTTCAAGTTTTCTACAATTACAATGTCCTATTGTGGTAAATGCACGTCGCGCTGGACCAAAACAATGTTAAGCCGCTTGCCTCTCGTCGTGATAACTATCATTGACGTAATTGTCACCTTCTTGCTTCGAATGCGACTCGATATTTCTGTCCGAATGCGCTGCGAACACATCCGCCCTTTGTGGTCCGGTATTCCCCTGCTTGAGACATTAGTGTAGTATTTTACGAATAATACATATTTTTTGTATTGTATTGGCTGCACTTCATGACTTTACATATATTGTAGGAGTTTTAGCAGCCTTTACTAGCAAGTAACAGGTGTTTTTAGGCTGGATAGAGATTACTGTGTTATGATCAACGAGATAGTACTTTGGACGCTGACTTATTGGTTTGTATCTATCATAGCTGGGATACAGCTTGTGTGTATTGCGTTATTGTAAAGCTGCGATTAGCTACGACAAGAAAGAAATCGGTGCCAGAAGCGACTTCCGACCACAAGCTCACACGCCGAGGTTGGATTTGCACGTGGGGCGCGGCACTTTGCCGAGAATTAATCCGAAAATGCGAAAACAAAGAGTCGAAGATTAAACTTCCCAATGCAACCCTCTGCATAATCTCAATCTTGTAATTAAAAGGCGTTGTTAAATAAGCGCAGTGGCCGTGGGCAACCGAGCCGCTTATAGACCAGGTATAACCCACAAAGAATGAGTTCATAGAAAAGCGATTATCGATGGCTAATCGTCTTTGAACAATGACTGGGAACTTTTGAATTAATTTCGGACAAACACCGAGAAAGATGAACTAAAAGCACGAATAGAACTAATCAACAAAGTTTTCCCGTTCTATATACGATGTTCATAATAACCTGTATGCATTGCCATATTATTTCAGCTGGGGCAAAACTCGATTCGAAATTAAAATATAGGCAGAAACAAAACACAATATTGAAAAATTAACGAATGCACCAAAATTGATATTTTAAAACTTAAAACAAAACATTCAATTGTATTTTTTTTACAAAACATGTGGACTTTGACACAAAAAAACAGCGAATATGTGTGTGTTGGATAACATGGTTTACCGAGATGGGATTAGCGTGTTTAAATGATATGTGGAATATAGTTTTAATACAACCTATTTTTTAGAAGACAAACATAGAACGTCGTTCAAAAGAGTCGTTGGACACCCTTCTTTTCCCGCAAGAATGAAAAATAAAACACGTATAGGCTGTTATCCACCGTCAGGTTACAGAGCGTTGATAACGATATAGATATGGCTATATTTTTAAACCAATTAAACCGCCAAGCTCGATCTAAGCACATATGGCAGACCGACGCGCTATTATTAGCTAACCGCCCAGTGGACAAAGCCTTTTCTTTTCATTGCGGTTAAGTTAGGTCCAGGTCTATTACGTTGCCCAATAGCTTTGTTTTTTAAAAAACACGCTTTTACTTAATCACTAACAACGATTAATTTATTTATAGCATCCCTGATCACAGGAACTCTGCGTTAATTAAAGTTTCTAATCCAAGCATACTTTTACCACTGTGCCACACGAATATGTATCATTCACACGCTGCACGATGTTCGATTTTAAACCAGCGCCAACCGGCATTAGAAGTCATCATCACGTTAATTGTCATAATGTTAAATTTAACTCAGCGTAAAACGGCGACATATACGTATAAGTAAACTCTGTTTGACGTGTACATGCCGAAAGAACAGTGCGTTCGTGTGGCCGAATGGTTAACGCCACTGGTACATACCCCAACTATAAAAACGTTCTAAATGAGGATACCTTTATCGGTTCGAAACTTAGACCGGTAAAAATATACAAAAAAAGATTATCGATTCGAGCATTTACCAAACGTTTCCTTCAGACATATAGGGGGGGAAATAAAAGAACGGAAGGCGGAAAGGCGGGAAGGAGGGAATCTGCACTCTAATAATAAATATGAAGGCATTCGAGTTTTAAACATGGGATTAGAGTTAGGGTTAGTTGTGGGGTTGAGATTCGTGTTTATGGAAGGGATAAATTTAATTTCCATAGTTTTGGTGAGTAGTTTTCCTTCCTCCTTCCCGCTTTCCCTCCATTTCGCGTTGTCCGACATATTTCGTACGGTACCAAAATTAGTAGGCAATAATGTAAAATGACATAGTCGAACTCATTTATGGAAAAAATAGACAGTTTCATTGTGTTTAATGTTACAAATCTCGTAAGGAATCTATGTCTTTTTGTAATTTATTTCTTTTAGAATTGGACTGTTTTTTTATTGTTTTTTTGTTTCGTTTTAGATTCAGAAGGACATATAAAGGAAACTATATATGTAAAATAACATACATATAACTGTGTTACAGAGATATCCCTTTTATTTTTTTACTTAAACACAACAAATAGGTGATTTATTTCGAACAAGCAATCGTTTGATTGTGGCGATCAGCTATATCTAATCAAAAGACAGTTTACCTGAATTGAAGCAGCACTCTCCGACATGGACTTTCCATGCTAGCAGTAGTACATATATCCAAAACGATATATCCATGAGTTACAGTACAGTATTCAATATTAATTATTAAGTTATGTTGTAAACATAGTTTACCTTCCTGAAACACGTACGGGGAAACTTGGTGAGCGCAGCCAGTAATTCTGGTGTTCGGTTTTTACTTTGTATGGGCTGAAAAACTGAATCGTTTCACAATCTTTTCCGTAAGTATATGATTTTTTGCATTAGTAAATATGAATCTGAATTGAGCGAAACTTTTTTATCAAAACAATAGGACGTAGCCGGCTCAGACATAAGACAATTTACAGGTCAAATTAAGGCTAACTTAACAACTAATTTCGGTTTTTATCTTGAACCGGCTACTCTCAAAAAATCAGTTAAGTAT
The DNA here is from genome assembly GCA_000149265.1 of Ciona savignyi. Taxonomy (NCBI): domain Eukaryota; kingdom Metazoa; phylum Chordata; class Ascidiacea; order Phlebobranchia; family Cionidae; genus Ciona; species Ciona savignyi. Next base: position 1,036,974 of record CH003409.1, on the reverse strand, counting down.
TTTTTTACAAAACTCCTTTTTTTCTTTCTGTTTTGTCTAACGAAGTCTCAACTAAATTATTGCGTTAGTTTCATCTCGTAGTTTATTGCAACTGGTCGCATATCATACATGCTTAGTCACGCAGTGTATTTGATTAATGAAGATCTTCAAAACGTGACGCTTGTGTCTCAATTGAGTAACATCAGTGACAAATGTTATCAAGAGAAATTTAAGTCTCGTTCTTTAAGACTTACAGCAGAAGATTAAAACGAAAATCTCAACGAAAACTGATCGCATAAGCCCGAAATCCCCGGGCGCATTTGAATATTTTGCGCATGACACTATCTGTTTGTTGGCTTCAGCGTTATTTTGCCCCTTCTATTTAATAAGATTTTGAAACCGACTTGCATACCGCACATAACACGTCGATTTGATTTAAACATGGCGTGGCGACTTCTCAGATAACATTTACCAAGAATTTATTGCTTATTGTTTGCCTTCTCTGCCGTACAGGAATTTCTCGAACCAATATGCCCGATGTCCCTTGATAGGTAATTGTTTAAGGGCAACCATGATTCAACCGCAACAATGTTCTCAGTTTTCACTTGTTTTCGCGCGCGCCAATACCTTTGAGAAGCCTAAAGGCGATTGGTTTGTTTATGATCAGCTCCGATAGCGCATACTTCTCTATTTTTCTCTGATCAGATTAAAACTCAATACCGCAAGTTCACGCCGCGTGGAGCGGGCCTAACTAAACTGCGTATTAATTACTTTTAGCTAAAACTCGGTGCCTGTGTGCATTTTGGTATTGAGCACATTTTTAATAACCAGTAAGTCTTCGGAAGAGCGACTGCTTCTTTGTAAAATAAGTAACACTCGGTTATCAGTCCCTCTGTTTGTCACCCTTCAACACTTATCCTGACAGCCGCACAGCACTTTTTACATCGTTCTGTGCTTCCCTACTGAAGATAATAGACAAATGATGCCCCAGCCAATTAATTTTCTGCGAAGCTGAACGCCGCGAAAATCACGACTAATACTGGCGACTTTTTAGTTCATGCCAATACAGGAAGAATGCTAATTTAGCCTCAGGTATCGACTCTTCGGTAAAGTACCACCGAGCTTTTGAATATGTTAATAGATCAAAAGGCGCTAATTACCAGGCACGGTTGTATTTGTGCGAAACACAAAAAATCGCTAAAATAATGTAAACAATTTAAAAAAATTATGAAATTCTTCAAAATAATTTGTTACATGTTGCTATGCTACTTTTTTCATTAAAGATTATATATAGTATTGTGCGCTGGACTCACCAAAGTTTTAAGCGACCGACTTTAATGTCACCATACAAAAAAATACTAGTTCTATATCGTTAACAATCACCTTATAATAGACAAAAACCTATTTAACAAAACAAATGAATACATTTTTAGTGTACGAAAATGACGTAAAAAAACATAGAAAACACGGGGTGTCGCCCAATTGACAGGGACATGGGCATACCACCCATCCATTTCAATTTACCACCCGTGCGGTTTCATGCTTAGTAAAAACAATACTGTAATTGAATCCGTATCCTGACTGGCCAGTTATGACGATGGCTTACTTGTCACAACTTATCCCGTTCTAAACAACGTGACTATACAATCTTAAATTTACCACGAAGTGATTTGGAAAGTTTTGGACTTTCTGTCACCACTTTAGCACCATCACGAATATATTGCCCTTTTATCGTGTAAAAGGAAGTCTATTAAGATAAAAATCATTTCCCTTACACACGCCTTACCAGTGGCCTATAGTTATTGTATCGTCGCATCACCTGTCAAGCCCGTTGACGTTACGATTGTAAGATCAAAACTTACACTGTACTACATCCGCTTAACTGCGCGTTAAACGAACTTACTTTTTTATGTAAACTAACACCTAAATACGTGTACGGTCGTGTGGCCGAATGGTTAACGCGATCGATACATATACAGACTCTTATACAAACAAACGGTCCTGGTGACGAGCCCATCATTATTAAAAATAACTTTATGTATTTAAATTTTTAAATCAAATAATCAAATACAATATAACGGTCTTGGGGACGATCTCATTGGGTTCCGAAAAAAACACCTAAATGCGTGTATCGTCTTGCGGCTGAATGTTTAGCGCGACTGATTCATATATACATAATTTGATATAACAAATGGTCTTAGTGACAAGCCCATTGCTGGTTCGAAAGTTGGACCGATAAAAACACCCGAATGCGATCGATATTTAAAAAAGCTTTCTGTGGAATGGTATAGGAGGATAGGATATTCGTGTTTATCCCCGTGAATGGGAAAACCAAGGGGGTTAACACACGGGCAATCGTCAGATCACCTCGAGCCCACCGTCGGGTTACCGGACCTATTGCAGTGTGTTGTATAGTTAAGACGTTTCTTCAATTTGGTAGAACCCAATAATCCACTGTATTCAGGCCACTTTAAGTGCCTTGCCCAAGGACACAACCGAAGAGCTAGCGACCAGTAGTTTCGAACCTGCAACCTATCGGCTGAAAGTCGTCGCACTAAAAACCACTATAGACTAAACCGGGTGAAATGCACAGTATTACATAATTATGTTAATTAGATGGTCCATTAAGTGGCTAAAAATTAATGCATCAAGTAAAAAACATAAGTAAATTCAAGAACTGTCTCCAATCCATATATTTTTTCCCTTTTGCTCCCTATAGAACACAAACTGAGTTCTTTATAACTAGCAGGAATCACACTGCACGTGAAACTCGGGTAATAGGCAAGAGCAATGTAGAACCATGTAATTCCCCTGATTACTCAATTTTGGCAACACTTGTAGATTCGGTGTCTTGACGTCAGTCGAAATATGATTGAAACCAGCAAATGCCGACTCTGCTGTGTTCTTAGTTAACCTGAATACAAAACGTTGCAAACCCGATCGCTTGCTGGTCGGCTGCTACTTCTGAGCCATAATAAGCAGAAGTTGCCTAGATGCTTAAACCTTCTAGAGGCTGCGTTTTTTCCATAACTTGTCGACGAGTTAAAACATCACTTTGCTGTGCTTTCGGGCTGTTAAATTTTTATCGGATTTTGGAAAAAATGTCATCGTTGCAAAAGGCAACATACTGAAATATCTCCTGCAATCCGACTATGGGCAAATACATACTCTGGATTGCCCTATAGATGGCGTATAACCATTTAATAGACCTCTATGCCCAAACGGAACTGATGAGTGGTAGTGTCTCAGTCGTGGTATTTAAATTCGTGTTTTGCTGAGTAACAATGGTGGTAATTCCACAATGTATGTTTGGTTGGGAGCAGCATGTGCTAGGCTGCGTGCCGGTGTTCTCGTTTAGCTGTCAAGTTTTGTAATATTGGAACAAAGCTAGCTTTTAGAAATAAAGCTGTTGATTGTGCATACCCTAGCCGTTTTGTTTCCGATATACGACGGAGGCCAGCATAAAACGGGTTTTGGTTTAGGTTCCTGTAGCAGAATTGTAAGTGACAGCCGTTTTTGTAAGGTCAGTTTGCATTGGAGAGAAAAAGCGAATAGTTGGTTGAACGCCTCCTATAATGCCTTCTGCGTTTTCCTACGTGAGGGGAAAACATGATTATCGTATTCTATAATAACATGCAGCGTGGTGCGCTACAAGATCATCCTGCAATAGAAAGTCTTTGATTTTGTTCTAAAATAAGGTGCAAGCGTAATTAAAATTACCGCGTAACAGTATTTTTTAATATTCTATACTCGCGATTGTGGATATAACACTATAGTGTTATATATAACAGTGAAAGTCGTTTGCGCAAGCACCCGTTTGCTCATGATAATGCACTGATGGGTGTTTATACTATATATGATTATTTAGTGTGTTTCAGTATATAGCACACTTACAATTACACCACTAAATTACAAAAACTAACTTGTGTTATTTATTTGTTTCACATTATTTTACGAATCAATCTTTACCACCCGATAATCATATATCCTTGAAAGCCTAACAAATCCGATGTTCTAGAATCTAGAGCAGAGGTTCTTAACCAGTGGGTAATTACCCACAAGTGGGTAATTTGAGGATTTCAGGTGGGTAATTTGAAGTTTCGGAAAACGAAGGACATGGGCAGTGAAAAACTTTAAGCAGGAATGTGAGAGCCAGTACGATTTTAGGGAACCCATAAGCATGAAGTTTCGAAAACTTAACCTTTTAAGCGTGGCCCCCTTCCAAATATCAATGGATACTGCTTAAGTATCGAAAGCGGGAATTCCCCAAGTTACATATCATTTTGTTTGTTTTTGTTACATACTGTTGTGCTGTTGGATATATCACAACAGGTCATCAGACTGCGTTTTGATTTTTCATTCAGTCTTAAAAGTACGGTACATTTAAAAGTACGTAGTTTGACGGCACATTGCAGTCAAAAATGTAAGAATAAAGATATACACAGTATCATTTATGTAATGCGATATTTGCGATTGTTTTAACAAACACATTTGCTGAGTGTTTGGGTTAATATTTGAAAGAGCAACTCTAAAAGTTCTTGTTAAGTTCTTTCGGGCATGACGAAAATTTACGAATGTTACGTAACAAAAATATCAATCATTATAAATATACAATAGAAAGTCTTCTGACAAGCTATTTGATATTATATTAGCAAAATGTCTGATGGTCGTAATATTCTCATTTGCTACAACTAAAATCCGTTTTTAATCGGTAAAAACTGTGTTAAAAAGTGTATAATTTTCCCGCGGCACTCATAGCATAGTTCTTAACTATACACATCCAACTAAAAAAAAACTCAATATAATGTTAAGAAAATACATTTTCAAACACAATTAACATAAAATAAAAGTACCATTCGGAATAATACATTTTATTCCAGGTCATTTGAAAATAAATTAAAAATATAAGTCATATAATATCACCGAAATGAAGTAGCCTACTAATCCATACGTTTCAAGATGGAAATATTATTTCATTTATTATTACACGTGGGTAATTGCAAAGCAGCTGATTATTGATTCGTGTTTGGTAGAGAAATCTTGTGATGTAAATAAGTCCGACATATAGAGAGCGCTTTCTTGGGTATTGTCGAACTCAAATTAGTGGTTTCTGTTATAAACGTTATACAAATATCGTTTTTTTTACAAAAGTCTTTTAGAAAACATATGCTTTTTATTGTCTCAAATCTCATTTTGAATTATAGTTGGCCTGCCAGCAAAATAGTATAATATTTTCGAGCGTTAAATGCCCGTTTGCCAACAACTGCAGGTTCATTATCGCCGACTTCCGAATAGAATAAAGTGGACACTCATTCAACGCCGTGGTTCCGCCTCCCATCTGGCACACACACACACTTCCTAAAGTCTTCGTAATATGTAAAATGAACGGAGTCAATCAGCAAAAGTGACATTTATTGGTTTTATATATTGATCCGACGCAAGTGGGCTCAGAAGAATGCATCTCTGGCGTCAGTAAATCCTCTTGTAAAGAATGCAGTTGTTGAAAGTATTTATCTTGGCGCCTTAGCCCCGTGGAAATTTTTACACAGTTCGGCACCGTTTTAAGTAGGAATTCTCTTCACATATTTTGACACCGTTTCATGTACAGAATTATAAAAAAAAACGATTTCTGTGGCGTCTGTTGCGAATTCGAAACTTAGCCGGGAATAAAGTACGTTATCGGATAGCGCTTCTAATTCGGCATTTAAAACAAATAAGGCAATGCCATAAAACTGAGACAACAAGGTCAATTCAGATATGTTAGTTTGAGTTGTATTTTTTACCCCGGTAACAAAACAAATAAAACACAGCGTGGCACAGAATTGAGATAAAACAAGGTAAAACGAACTATCCTTTAAATAACTGTCGTTAAAATACCCATAAAAATATCAGTATTTTAAGATTAAGTTGGTGCTTTAATTTAGTGGAGTTCTACAACACGGTGAGGATAATTGCACTGATTGATTGGCAAGTGAACAAGGTGTCAGTCTGACTTAGAGCCTTACAAACATCAATACTTATAGACCCGTTTTATAGGCCATTTCAAGCAGGTTTTATTAGTAATAATTTATTTTGAGACAAAGGTACACACCGGAATTTTATTCTTCAAGTTGCGGAACGACCTCGACCGGAAGGGGTCAATACAATAAAGCTGAGATTGAATTTTCTTTGCTCTGTGTCGGTCATTTAAATAACGATGTTTATTCCTTTTCATGTTGGATGCAAATTGACCTAAAAGTAGAACCCACATTCATTAGTTTAAACGAATATACGTGTGCGGCAAATATAACCAGTATGTGAAAGCTAATCAGTCTTAGCGGCACCTGCCTAGCTGAACGCTGTTGATTGCGAAAAGCCCACGCTCAGAACCCGGGCAGTCGCCTTTATTCAATCGATTGTATATTAGTCCTACATGGTCGTATACAGCGCAGAGCAATTTGAAATGGCACTGTTTGCTGGGCTTTTAGAGTTCGATCGACCAGTCACCACAATGTATTAGACGAGACAGATTCACAGCTTTTCTAAATTAATTGCGTTTTAGAGGACGTTAATAAGATCGAGGACTTGTTAACCAACTAAACCAGCCGCTTGAAAAAGTGATCGGAAAATTTTTGAAGTCTCAAGAACAGACATGAAGGCACAGTGCTTTAGAGTCAAGTCATTTAAAGTTGCAAACGATAGAAAAATTTGTGAGAATAGACAATAGGCCAGTACACTGTATACCATGGTCTGTAAAATAAAATATGTCTGTTTTATCGAAACACCGTCGGTATGCAATTTTATTTCAATATAACATTGTAAAATAAGGGGAATTAAAATTGAACAAAACCATTGCAATTAAAGTAGGTAGTAGACAGCCGTTACTGACAAACTGTTTGATTCATTTATTGTCGTGAAATTTTAATAATTACTATTTTTAGCTATATACCGAGAGGGTGTTGTTAAAAGCACGAAAAATGGTGCCGCGTATTAAAATCGCAATGGTGGGCGCTTCTGGTACGGGCAAATCGGCGTTTATTCGACGCTTTAAGAGCAACCAGTTCACCCAGGAAGATATACACAGAGATTACTGTGAAATGATGTCGCCCAGTCTGCGAAGGAAGACACACGAAGAAATAGTGGAGAGAGCCCGGCGCTCAAACCCAGACTCACCCCCTCACGCGGAAAGATGTGACGTAACGACCTGTTCGGTACTGTTCAAGCCAAAGGGAGGCAAAAGCAATGGGGTAGAAGAGCTTATTGACCTTTCGTTGATGGATTTCAAGGAATTCGAGAAGTTTCCTATGAACTCTCTCGAAGAATGGGAAACGAGGGGAGCGATTGGAGTTCGCTCTGTGGATGCTTACATTCTCTTTTATGACGTAACTAATTACAGGACGCTGGAGCATCTGGTCGCAATGCGAAGAGGAATTGTGGAGGTAATTACTTATTTTTGACCAGCTTATCACCGGTGACAGCTGGGTTGTTCAATCACGTCCGGCAATGTTGTATTCTCCTTTGAGCTTACAGTGGAAATAACCTAAACCACGAGGATTAATGGATTCTATTAAAAATAAAGGAACGTTTTGATTACGAGATTAGCTTCGGTAACCTGACGGTGCGCACAAGGTAGCCTAACGTTTGCCCGTGTAAACTATACCTGTATTAGCCATCCATAAGGATAAAATATTAATATTCCATTAATTCATACATGAGCGTTTAAATTTGTTGAGCACATTTATTTTACAACGCAGGATATTGTGCTTACAGTACAACTATAGAATATTTAGTTAGAACAAAAAGACACACACATACAATGAATTAGTTAGCCACATATAAATTATACATAAATTGCGATTGAAAATCGCTTTGGGTATATTAATTAAGCTTCTTTACCACGTTTGGTAGTTTGCGTTCTTTCTAACCAGGCCAAAATTCAAACCCGTCACGGAGCTTTATAGGTCTATTTTAACTGGTATGTTGTTTATAAATCGGTTGCGCTATTCAGTCAGCAGCACAACCGTTCTCCATTACAAATGCTTATTTCTCCATTTTCATTTAGTCTAATAGTTTAGTATGTTGGTTTAGTGCGTCGCCTGTCAGCTGAAGGGTTGCAGGTACGAAACTGGGCGCTAGCTAGTCGGTGTCCTTGGGTAAGTCACTTTACGGACATTGCCTAAACCCAGTGGATCAATGGGTTCTACTTAAACAAAGGAATGTTTGAATCATACACAACACACTGCACACTGCAATAGCTCCAGTTACCCGACGATTGGCGCGAGGTGATCTGACGATTGCCTGTATGTTAACCCACTTGTTTTTTTCATTCACGGGGGTAAACATGAATATCTTATCCAGTCGAGTGCTTTAAGCATGGAGAGTCAATCATGTAGCGAAACGGAGGCAAGCAAGAAAACATCACTCACCCGGACGAAGAACAGTTTGTTTCCGATCCTTGAGAGCCAACAATCGAGTTTCAGCCAAGGACGACGTAGCGTCGATTGCCGACGACCACCGAAGATCAAATTCTGGAAGAACAGAAGTGCCAGCATGGAAGAAAGAAATCCGGAGACTAACAGAGTCAGGAAGGTGATCGCGTCGTCATTTTTTACACCATTGGTACCAGTCACGCCTCTCAGACCAGATGTGTCAAGCAACCCTAAACTGACCACAAAAAAACACCCGCCCGTGTTTTTGGTTGTGGGTAACAAACGGGATCTCTGCACCCCCGGCCTGTCGCCTTTGTGTAACTACCGCCCATCAGCGTCATCTCGTGACGGAATTGTGCTGCGCAACAGAGAAGTGGACGAGCGTGAAATTTCGCTCATGGCGAAGAAGACGTGGAAATCCCAACACTTTGAATGCTCTGTGAAATTTGATTGGAACGTGACAGCAATTATGCACGAAACTATTAAAATGGTGATGATGAATAAATATCCAAAGCGATATAAGCCGTAGACAGGACACGCTCTCCTTTATTTACAAACTGTTTAAAAGGATGAATGTGAGATTTCTTGTCACAAACCCGTACTCACGGTTCAGTTGCTAAAGCTGTTTCAACATTTGTAAATTATTTTACTGTATTATATTGATCCCTTGGGTTAGGGCGACGTCCACTATACCTTTGAGTGCCACAAAAACATTGAAATTCATTTCTTTTGCCAAGCGGATACTATGTTTGTTTTATTGTACAGATCTGATCTTGACCTCAAAGTGAACGCTTCTCTTTTTGATAAACTGTACATTCTTTTCTTGTGAGTGTTTTATCGCTTTTGAAACAAAAATACATTTCTCATGGTGCACAGGTTATGTTCCCAGAGCATAAACTTTCTGTAACTTGAACATCAAATTCATCTGCCAGTCTATCCACAATTCTTTGTGTTCGGGGAAAATTGGTCCAACCCAATAAAATTGTGTTTTTTGAGAGCTTGTGAAAAATACATTCTTATTCAAGTATTTTTAACCCGTGATGGTTCGTCTTGTTTTTAAAAGGTAAGTTGTACGCCTAATCTAGCTAACCAAACGGTCAAATTAACATTTAATGTGAACTCGTATAGCCAGCGAAAATTGTAGTAAATACCCAGCGGATTAATGGGTTTTACTAAAGTAAATCATACACATTACAGTGTAATAGTGGGCGCGAGGTGATCTGACGATTGGCAGTGTGTTAAACCCCTTGGTTTTCCCATTCACGGAGATAAACATGAATATCCTGTCCTATCCTTTCGCCTACCAATCTGCAACACACAGCCAAACCAATCAACACGCAGATACGTACGTATGTTGCTTCTTTATAAAACACCAAAGTTCTACTGCACACAGAACAAAATTGCCACGCTAAAATGCAACACAATTAAATTATAACAAGTAATTTCGTATGGAACGCTTTGATTGAAGAAAATAAGTCGATGATTCGGAATGTATGGTATCTAGTGCAACAGCGATTATTATTGAAGTGTTGGGTTAGCAAGGATAACATAACATGAGAAAAATAGCGACGTTTTTTTGTGTTAGTAAAACGTTACAATAAAAAACTGCGAGAAAGGTTTCGAGTCTGCATCAAAAAGGGGTTTTTGTTAAGAAATCAGTTAAAAGGGGGGTTTATGTAAAGAATAGCGGTGATAGCAGTAACAGTTTGGAGTTTTTTTGGTAGTTCGCTATTAGCGTTAGTGTTACTACTTGGTCTAAAATGGCTTACAGTAACATGCGCGTATATTTAAGCAACTGGAAGAGGGTATACGATTGTACATTACTGCTTGGGATGTTTTATATAAAAATGACTGTGCAAACAAACGGGGTGTGTTAAAATAGATTGCATCGGATGTGTATAACAACTTGTTAAAAAATAATCAGTGGAATAATCTACGGCTAGTGGAAACTGGGTTAGGCTAATATTCGGAGCGAAAAAGTAATCTCGAGATTAAGGTATTCGGATTAGAAAACGACGTGCAAAACTACCAGTAACTGCATTGGGGGGTTGTGGGGGAAACTAAAAATAAAGCACCTTTGCTTATTGCACCCGTAGTTGTAGTTGTACTAGTGGAAGATACGGGAAAATAACATTGAAGACAGCGGTTAGAAGACATACAGAGGACAAAAACGACCCTTCTACATTATAGGGTAAAACAAAACACACCGTAAAATGTTGATATGATTTTACACTATTTCAGTGATTGGAAATTTCCTATTTTTGCATTACAGAAGGTTTAGAAAGCAATCCTTAATTTATGCTTAAATTCTACATGAGTCCTGCTTATTTTCGTACAGGAAAATAGTATATAGAAGAAAAGGACCAATTGGAGAAATTGAAGACATGTTTCGAAAGTTCTGAAGACGTAACAGGTGTAAACAGTACATAGGAAAACTGCTATATAGAGAGGCAAGTGTCCTTGCACAGTACAGAAGACAGGAACGATATGAAATTAAATGGTTGGAATTCGCAAAAACGCAGTGGGAATTATACTGAAAAGTGGTCGTTTCTTAACATTTTGGCAAAGGGCATAGAGTTCAATTAGCTATAAAATTGTCGGCAGCCTATATACGTACATATTTGAATAAATGTAAGAACTTTGTTAGTCAGGTTTGAACATCATTTCGAGACCGTAAATTTCACACAATAGAGATCACACACCAGTGGTCACTGGTTGAAGAGTAACGCTCTCATAATCTGTGACTTTATTCTGAAAAAATGATGGTTCAGAAAAGACGGCGTTTATATTTATATATTTAGAGGATTTGTAAAAGAGACTACTCCACAAAATTTTCGCCATTTTTTTATCCAATTTTTGTTCATTTGTTTTAAGCATTTCGTGCTGTCTATTTAAGTGGATCAGAGTTGTTAAGCAATTTTGAGCGAAAATAATATTAACAGTTTAAAACGACGTTAAGCCAAATAATTGCTTGAGAAAATAAAGTTGTATAAGAGAGAAGTAAATAGGGTGTAAAAAAAATTATCAATAGGAACTAACTATTTTTTTTCTACACCGACAAGAAGTATTTCCTTATTTCTTATAGATATATTTTTTTATAGAAATAAGGAAGATATCTTTGTGAGTTAATAAAATTATTTATAAGAAATAAGAAAATATTTTTGTGGGGGTCCAAAAAATTTATATTTGAGAAAAAAAGGAAATATTTTTGCGGGGTTCTCTATGTTCCCGTTTAAAAAAATGGGTTTTGGATGTCTACCCCACAAACCCCAAACACGACTTTTCTCCTACCTTTCCGAACAGTCTCGCCTTTTTCTTCTGGAACACGACCTCGTCACTTTGCTCCTCGTAGTCCGAATCGCTGTCAGACAGAGCACAACTATCCGCGTTAGGGAGTTCCCCATCATTCTTGCCGTTTGAGTTCATGACTAAACGGTGGTACTTGTACTCCAGTCTGGTGGGTGGTCGGATAGGATTTAGGAGTTTGCAAGGATTTTGAAACAAAACAAAAGCGAATATGTAATAACGTTTGAGAAAATAAGGTTTTAAATCGATATAAGGATTGTGGCATCGCTTGTGTTGCACAGTTAGAGATGTAGACAGAGTTATAAGCTTGAAACATACTTTATGTAAACTTTCCACAGCCTCAATTGTCCAACCCATTATCTTGGTGGGTTAATGCATTGTCTCAACCGAATGGTTGCAAGACATTGTCTGAACACGGTGGAATAATGGGTTCTATCAAATTGAAGAATCATCTTAAAAATACATAAAATACTACAATAGCTCCGGTAACCCGACAATGGGCGAGAGGTGATCTGATGATTGCCCGTATGTTAACCCCCTTGGTTTTCCCATTCACAGGATAATCCTACGATGACCCACTTTTTACTCTTCTTCCACAAGCAGCAAACAGCAGTGCACATCATGAAGAGCAGAGCCACTCCTCCTATCACTCCAATCTCCACATAGAAGAGGATGTCCTGACATCCCTCCATCTTGGATTCCGGGAGCACGACTCCTCCTCTGCATTTGCGGGGATAGCTCTTCCACATAAACTTTGTGGTCTGCGAGAAGAAGAAGAACTTCAGAACATGAATTAACCTAATTGTACATTGTTTAATAAAATACAAATAACCGTTCGATTTCAAGTAATTACTCCCTTCTAATTACACTTACAAATTAACACGATTTTATCTTTAATTTGATGTACTAGTACTGTATTAATAAAAAAAAATGGAAAAGATCTTACATTTTATTTTAAATTTCAAAAATCTTATACATGGTTTAATAAAATACAAATAATCGTTAGATTTCAACTAATTACTTCCTTGTAATTAAATTTACAGATTAACACAATTTTATCTTTAATTTGATGTACTAGTACTGTACTAATAAAAAAATGGAAAAGATCTTATATTTTATTCTAAATTTCTAAAAATCTTATACATGGTTTAATAAAACACAAATAACCGTTGGATAGTAATTACTCCCAATTACTCCCTTCTAATTGCACCTACAAATTAATACTCATGTATCTTTAATTTAATGTAGTTGTATTGACTTGATAAAAATTGGGAAAGATCTTAAAATGTAAAATGCCTACTGGGATAGATTTAAAGGCAAATCCCAGGAGACATTTAAAAAATAATATTTTCCCCAGATTTTATCAAAAGAATACGAGTACATCACATTAAAGATACAAGCATGTTAATTTGTAAGTGTTATTAGAAGTAGAAGGGTGTTCTTACTTCTAACGGTTATTTGTATTTTATTATGTAAATATAAGGTGAATCAAGTATCAAACCAGAAAGACCAAGCTTGTGTAAGTTATACAAACAAATTTATTTTTATATAATGCAGTTTATATGGATTAAGAATGGAAAACAGGTTATTATTCGAAAATAGTTATAAAACTACCCGGCTATGTGTAGTGTTAAAAATTAAAATAAGTAATTCCTTTCTTATATTGGTTAGTGCAAGTTTTTATTGGGTCAAAGAAAAAGGTTTTATAATCCTGACCATTTTCCTACAACCTTGTAATTAATTTAACCATTTCCATCTTCTTAATTTAACTTAAGAACTAGAGTCAGCGACAATTGGTGTACAGGAAGGTAAACTTAATTGTACATACCTAACTGTACATACAATGACTGTTTGTGCATTCCAATGTGCAGAGGGGGTACAAAGTACACTGACCATCAAAGTAAGACTTACCATTATGTTACAACACAAAAAACTTTGCGCTTAACTCCATAGCTTAACTAGACTTACATAATGTTCACTTGAACTTTACATGAACCTAAAAGTGGGAAGTTGGGAATAATATCAACTGAAAACTTACAATTTGTCCATGGACGCAAGCTCCCGCAACCTCTTCATAATCCGCATCAATGCAAAGAGGACACGCCATGGGGGTCCTCCAGAGGAAGTTGAAGCTGCATCCGTCGCATGTCCCATCCGGACACTCCCTGAGTAATATATTTCAAACATAAATCGGTGTTGCAAGCAAGTCATATTCCGAGTGTGATTATGACTATGAAACTAGAAGGTCCAATAATAAAGATCAAAGCATCTGTTGTAAATGCCAAGTCGATAGTTGATTAAGGTGCAGCGACAATGGTGGACGCTTGGTTTTTAATTTAATTAGAAAACTGAGCGGTTGTGTAGCTAGACATTTAACAAACTTTGCTCAAAAAAAGCAAATTTAAATTGGCCATCCAAAATTAAATGTAAGTCGGCCATTAAAAAAAAATTAATTTGGCCGTCGAAAGAAAAATTAAAATGGCCGTTTAAAAGTAAATTTAAATTGGTGTAAATTTACTTCTTAATTTATTTACAGTAATTTCTTAAGCATGTGTTTTTTGTAGGTATAAATTAATTATTATCACAAATTCAAACAATTTAAATTTACTGTGGTTTGGATTTCCTCGTATCAGAGCAATTTTTACTAAGTGGAACGCCCTTGGCAAAGATTGTACAATACAGTAGTAAAACCTGAAGTGAATCTAGCAACTGTTTGGCTTATGGTACCATCATAACCACCATTCGTAACCACAGCTGCACACTGCCACACTGCAAGGACCTGATATTCACCACACATGCAGATGTGCTTGGGAATGTACAATGTGTACAATTCTATCCACAAGCATCACTTAATATACATGCGGTGCGTTTGGATGAAAAATTGGCCGGTTTGTCTACTTAACGGACATTGCCTGAACCCAGCGGATTAATGGGTTCTACCAAATTGAAGGAACGTGTCTATTATATACAACACACTGCAATATCTCCGGTAACCCGACGGTGGGCGCGAGGTGATCTGACGATTGCCCGTGTGTTAAGCCCCTTGGTTTCCCATTCAGGGGGATAAACATGAATATCCAATTTACCAAAACTCCTATTCACCTCTGCATGCTCACAACACCAGCCTCGTCGGCGATGGTTGGGTCACATCGCATGTGGATGTAACTGTGGCGACCGTGGGGACACTGGTCCTCTCCACCCTCTTCTCCACTGTATCTGTGGGGAACATTGGGGGTGATCAAGCTGTTAAGCATAAGTATGGGGGGGGGGGGGGTAATCTAGCTTTTAAATTTAAGTATTGGGGGTAATCTAGTTGCTTAGTATGAGTATGGGGGGGGGGTAAACTAGCTGTTAAATATAAGTATGGGGGTGGTGTAATCTAGATGTTTAGTATGAGTATGGAAAAGGAGGTGGTAATATACCTGTGGGGAACATGGGGGTAATCTACCTGTTAAGTATAAGTATTGGGGGTAATCTAGTTTCTTAGTATGAGTATGGGGGGTAGAGTAATCTAACTGTTTAGTATGAGTATGTGGATTAATCTAGTTGTTTAGAAAATTTTAAATAAATAAAACAAGAAAATAACTGTTGTGATATTTTTAAACTGTTAGATATGCAAACTGTAGCTTTTACATTAGCATGGTCTGGAGCAGTGCTTCACAACAAGTGTGTCTAGACAATGCTATGTGTACCGCAGGTAAATATAATATTTTTTATACACAGTTTTTACCAAATAAAAAGGATTTTAGTTTTTTTTGCAAATATTACGGCTATCAGACATTATGCTAATATAATATCAATTAGCTTATCAGAAGACTTTCCATTGTATTTTATAATGATAGATTTTTGTTACGTTATACTCGGGAAATTTTTGTCATGCCTGTAATAACTTGACCCAGCTCTTTCAAAAATTGAGCTGAACATTCAACTTTATTTTTAACATTTTTTGACAGCAATATTCAAGTAAAAAAAGGTTGCTGAGACGGTTCTAGGAGTATTTAAATGATTCATAACACTTAGCCTAGTCCAACTAAAATTTCATTTTAGGGGGTTATCTTTTTTTGGGCCACCTCATTTTTTTTCCTAATTTGTAATATGTGTCTATTCATTGACGTGTTTTAACTATTGTAGTTTTGCCGTTTTATCATGTCTCCCTAATTTGAAATAATTGTTCTATTCCTCTTTATTGTAACGAAGGAGCAAAAAAATAAACTAAACTAGTAAAATGGAAATTCAAAATTCACATACGTCATATGAAAGACGACATCGCTCATGTCATTTTCTTCGTCCTTTGGAAACAGTGAAGTGTTGCCGGTTCCGTTGTTGTTGCTTGCTTGGGTGACATCAGATATCGTGGTGGCGAAAAGTGTGGGCTGGGAGTGCACTATAACGTGGCTCTCTGTGGAATACAATGCATCAAAAACACTTTGTTACAGTGGATTTTTGTTATTTTTTTTAGTGTAGTTTGTTTTTCTGATCATTATTAGACAGAGATGGGTGCATAGTGACAATGCACCATGACGTGGTCTCTCTGTGGAATATAATGCATCAAAATCACTTTGTTTAGGGGAGGGGAATTTTATTATTTGTGTCAGACACCATTTTACAGTGTATTTCGTTCTACTGACCACTACATCAGGCAGAGATGGGTTCAGAGTGACAATTAGATAGCAGAAATGTTGGTCTTAAACTAACGTAATTGCTTTATATTATTTTATCAACTGTGACAGCTCGACAGTGAGCACAAGTGATCCAGAAGCAATGACAGTTAAGTCACCTGATATTGCATTCAAGATAGCAAAAAAAGACTGGTTTTAACGAAACTGAAATATTAATATCTTTAGGATTTGTTGTTATTGATTTATCATATAAAGCGTGAAACAGGTTAGCGCTCTGAAAGCTCTAAAGCATGAAACAGGTTGGTCTCACTCTGAAATACCTTGGACTGGGTCCACTGGGTTAAAGCAAAGTTCCCTAAGTGCCTTGCCCAATGACACAGCAGCCAAGCCTGCGAATAGTTAAGATGCTGCAACTATCCGATTAGAAAGCCCTGCACTAACCAACCAACAATTCAAACTTAATACTTGGTAATTGCCTAATTGGTACACATTAACATACACATTAACATACACATTAAGATACACATTAAGATAATTAATACACATTAACATAGTAAACCAATACTCGACTGTTGATTGCCATACATGAGCACTGCAGTGGATCGACACACCATACCGACCACCTTCCCACTCACTACATCACTTGAAGCTTGGTTCGCTGATGTGACGTTGTCAATACATTCTGCCTTTCCGATGCCCTGATAAGAGAGTTTGTCTAATGTTATTATGCTGGACATGAAAATACAATTGAAACACTTGACACAGGAATACTATTGGTATAAAAACACAGAATACTTTTTAAATACTCGACACAATAATACTATTGAAACACTCGACACAAAAATACTATCGATACAAAAACACAGATTACTTTTTATATACTTGACACAAGAATACTAAATCGCTCAACACTTTAACTAATAACTAATGACACACCAATGCGTGAATACTATTGTATGCATGAATACAAAATAAATGCACATTTCGTTGCGTTTAAACACACAATTTTTTTATGTTTTTTTACATGTAAAGAGTCAGGTACTCCGTACTCGTAAGTCCAGAAATAATTTAAAATGATTTGGAAATTTAAATTTGATTTTGAGTGGG
Organism: Ciona savignyi; assembly: GCA_000149265.1. NCBI lineage: Eukaryota > Metazoa > Chordata > Ascidiacea > Phlebobranchia > Cionidae > Ciona > Ciona savignyi. Next base: position 1,019,555 of record CH003409.1, on the reverse strand, counting down.
AGCTTCTATGTTTAATCATATGTGGCTGTTCTATCCAGAGAAACAAATTTTATCTTGTCTAGTATTTATTTACAAAAGAATAAAAAAAAAACAAAGTTTTCGTCTATTTTATATTAATTTTAGAGGTATTAAAGAAAATTGCTATTGCAATTATTTGCCTAAATTAAACTCTTTTCGGAAAAACTAGGAAACTATTGTCATGATGTTCCTATTAAAATTCTAACATTTACAAGACAAAATAAAATACACACCGCTTTTTTTAAACGGATTTTAATCTAGTAATGCCAACTTTAACGCCATAAATAGTGTGCATAGGTTTAATGAAATGTCAAGTATGGCAATTAAACGCGACTGAACAATCTCGTTATATACGTAAGAAACGAGTGTGTACACAAACTTGTTGACTTTAAACCGATGAGTTACAGCCAAAGTTCATCAAACATAAATGAACGCTCAATGTATATGATGCTGCGTATTTTACCAATATGCATTTTTAGTTCTTTTTATCAATTTTACTAAAATGCATTTTTTGTAGTTTTGGTGAATTTTTCCAATATGCATTATTTTAGTACTTTTTATGAATTTTACTAATATGCATTTTTATGTTGTTTTGGTGAATTTTACCAATATGCATTTTTAGTACTTTTTGTAAATTTTACTAATATGCATTTTTGGTAGTTTTGGTGAATTTTACGAACATATATACCTGCGTTTTTGCCTATTATGCAAACATACGTTTTTATGTACAGAAATATTCCACAAAAAAAAAAAAAACTTACACATAATAACAAAATACACATAATAGCTCCTGTCAGCTGGAGTAACAGGCTTTTTATGGCCTAAATTTATGATCCCAGGGCTACCGTGGACCCGCCCATACTTTTTAATGTAATGAATTGTTTTAAATTTTAGTCTTACAGTTAGAGTTTTATTATAGAGACCTGATTTCCACAAAAGCTAAAGTTGTAGACGTGGTTGTACTTCCGTCCAGTGCTTGTGAAGCTTGGCACTGTGGTGGCAGATTGGGTGCTTGGAAGGCCAGTGAAATTGTACTGACGACCCGTCTAAATTTAAAGCTCAATTAAACATATTGTGTTGAATCTATCAACAACATTTTAATGGTACATAATTGCATTATCACCAGTTTAGTTTTTAAAATTGTCATGCAAAAACAATTAATTAGGATGTAATATTTAATAAACAGCAATTGTTTTATTGGGAATTAGTTATCATAATTCTGTAAGTAAGTAGGGTGGTTGAAACTATTGCAGTTCATAGTAATTTAACTGAAACTTCGAACGATGCATTTAAACTACTGGAATGAGGTAATAGTTAAGCCTAGATTCCAAATGAACAAATATGGAGACTAGCATAAAGGGTTGAGATAAAAACCAGCAAGATAATGGACTGGTTTAGGAATTAAAGAATTAGAGTCATTTACAACTTACCGTATCAGAATGAAAAATGCAGTTGTTTGTGCACTGTGTGTGATCAGAGTTAGCTGCTGTGCCTGCACCACATGGTTCACAACCGGTTTTATCCAGTTTGAGCTTGTTATTGCCGGTGCAAGCCACACACTTTTTCGAGCTGGGATCGATATAGCTCCCTTTTGGGCACGGAATGCATTGATTTCCTGGAAAAATGGAGAGGTTGGCTGGGGGGATGATTTTTAAGGATAAATGCAACGTACCTCCACCTTGCCCCACTGCGCACTGTGTACAGCTGTCTGCTGCACCTCCGACAGCGTTCGTAACGTTGACAAGGAATAATCGCGCCGTGTCACTTGGGTTCTAAGTTGTTAGGGGAGAAGTAAATATAATTATTTAGATTAAAAAAAGTCAAAAAAATTTCTGAGTGTCAAGTTACTTATTCAGATTAAGAAGAATGATTTTTGGTTGTTTTTAAATAACGATGACGTCATAAAAAAATTACAAAAATTACGGAATTACGTAACTGAGCTGGCGTAATTCCGTAATACAATTTTGATCAATTACGCCCAGCTCTAGTTTGTGGTCCTTTTTTCAGTTAAAGTAGCTTTTTACAATCAAGTTGTCACCAACTGTCAACAGAAAACTTGTTCTTAGAAGACAAAGGAAGTAATTAATGAACATGACACTCCATCAAATTGCTCTGGCGTGTTAAGCATCCTTAATTTCTTAAAACGGATGCTATCGTTAATTTTCCCCGAAATCTAAGTTCTTATAAAGGCAGAGATTCGTTTTTGATGAAGGTAACTTTGTGACGAATATTTTTTCCTGTCACAAATGTTTCTGATTTTTATCATAAGTCATAACATGTCAGTTTGAAATCAATGCCCGATTAAATCAATAAAATGTTTCTATGTAAGCGATACATTAATAAGAGTTGAATAGTTGATCACCCAAAGATAAAGCAAATGTAAATGGAATGAAGAAATATGCCGCACACACACTTAACCAACTTCATAAACGTGTGTGCGGTTATTAAAATGACGCTAAATCTATTTATTTTAGATATTTATGCACAATACACACAAATAGCATCTTGGCAATTGTATACGATGTCGATGCCATTAGGAAATAATTACAAATGGTAATTATAATATCATCGTTATTTATTTATTTAAAAAGGAAAATGTGTTTAAAATTATGAAAGATAGGCGGACATTATTAATTTACGAGACCTAGTATATTTGTAGACTTGTTGTATTGCCAAACTTGTTGTATAACTAAAGTGTATCATGTGGGTAAAATATGCAGTTCAGCACAATCTGAAATTGCATATATATTTTTCTGGGGTGCAATTTAGAAGTAAGGGTGTGCTGGGCATTTTGGCACTAACCCAAACTTTACCCGTAGGGTTAATGCAGGGGAAGAAACACTTTTTAAATTATGGGCCAAAATTATTTCATTTTTTATACTTGCGGGCCAAGTGATCGAGCCACCACTCACATATAGTTTGCCACTCTTAATCAAACACATTAAACCAAAAAATACGATACATTACTGTACTGGTTACAACCAGAAAGCACTGTTGCGTCGAGCGACGCACAAATGAAGTGACCTCCTATTTAATAAAGCGACAAGTGGAAACATTCGGCGGGCCAGAATAAAGGGCCCGGCATGTAAAATTTGGCTCATGTCAGGGCTAAAGGCACACTCACCCCTCTACTCTTCTGGAAGGCCCACGTAAACGAGATGTCGTGTTTATTTTCCGTGATGGAGTACGTGTAAGTTTGTTTCAGTTGTTCGCCTCTCCAACTCTCCACAACATTAGTTCCAAGGTTTCTCACATCCTGTGTATGATGCAGTCAGTTTAACTTTTTAGTAAAGGACCGGACAGTCCATTTTGGCTTCAAGATTCAATGCGAGTTAAACAGAAAATGTTTCTGGATGATTTTTAATTCTGTCAAATCAAAATTAAAAGCTCATCGCAAGAATGTTTTGTTGGAAATTTAAATTTTAGTTGCATTATACATGCTAATGGTAATCCTATTTGCAAACTTACTAATTGATATGTTGGATTTAATTATGTTTTTTATATACTACCGATCACCTAGCGCACACCATTGGGTTACCGGAACCATTCAGTGTGTTGTGTATGATTCACACATTACTTCAATTTAGTAAAACCCGTTATTCCAGTGTGTTTAGGCAATGTCCGTTAGGTGTCATGCCCAAGAACACAACAGACCAAACATTTTCGTACCTGAAACCCATCAGCAGAAAGGCGACGCACTAAACCACTAAGCTATTCAATGGAATAAAGAATTTACACAAAATATTTCCCAAAAGATGGACTTGCCTTCATGAAGTAAAGCTGGCATTCCCCTTCACAGTCAAGCTGGAATGCGAAGGTAATTCGTCCAACTTCTTTCTCATTCAATTTGCCCATGAAGCCTTGCAACGACATCACTAATATGAGGTAAGCTTCCCCGGATTCATAGGACATCGTTCGTACCTGGTCCCCTACTGCCTCCCAGCCCTGAAATGAATGGTTTCATTTTAAACAGGGTAATAGTACAGCTGATAGACTAATGTTTTTATACTGGGCAAATATTTGCATAAGTTCTAAAAGTTATATTTATGTTGTAAAATTTACTGCACTGCATGTAGATTTGAATAATAATTCCCAGCCTACGCTATAAATGTTAACTTATGTTTATGTCTGAAATGTACTATAGGTGTACTTGTTTTGGCACATATGCAAAATAATTCTTGGTAATACATGCATGTCAGTAGGTTTATGTTTGGTTATCAGTTTAAATTATTATGTTTAATCTAAATGAGAAGAAGTTTAGTGCCACATTAAGGTTGCAGCTTGAAAGGCAAGGGTGCAGTTTGCACACCTGGCACACTTAACTTGGTGAATGCCTATTAATAGTATCGCCACTGCTTGCTTTAATCAAAAACATGGCTTCCATTCCCATAGACACTATGGATGTGTCCATGGTACAACATCTCAACCAATTAAATCTAAAAAATTGTCATATTGAATAGGTGACGTAATGTTTTTGACACAGAGTCAAAAATTAACTTTTTGTGCAGAAATTGCTGCTAAACAGTTTAGAATAAAATTTTAATAAAAATATCTTATTTGAAGTGTCATAAAACTGGTTGCAGAGTATAATTGAGGCTAAAAAATTGCAAAAAGTTGTCAGCATTAAGTACCTTTTTCTGTGCGCAATCCAGCTTAGATAGACCGATACACGAAGTCTTCATGTTACTTGGTAGCTCCTGCCACCACAGATTAAACATCCCATAATGAGGTGCCGTGCTGGCCGGGCATGGTTGGCAATCTGTGGATTGAAGTGAGATGAATTAATGCACCTTGGTAAGCTGCCAGATTTGGAACAAATATAAATTTTAAACTACAAAATAGAAAAGAAAATACTTTGGACTTTTGAGCATAATGCAATAGTAAGAGACCAGTTTAATTGCTTTTACCTTTTCCAATTTTCTGCCGTTTTTATAATTAAATTTTATAATGACAGTTTTATATTGAACTAGCATTTATATAAATAAAACTCATCAATATTCGTCTGGGAAAAGACATCTTATGCACTACTTTCCATATAGTGAAAAGTTTTGAAATGCTGCATTATTCTATTTTTGTTTAAATTAACAGTCAAGTCACATCACAAAAGCACCTCACGTAATTATTTCATTTAATTAATTGTGTCCAAGCAAATAAACATGTGGTATTTAGATTCCATTATTAAGTCCCAACAAGTTAAAAACTTAAGATTTATGGTACAGTATTAAAAAAAACAGATCTTGCCTTATCACTGTACAAAATCTACTCACTTGACAATAAAACCTGGACAACTTACCATGGGAGCCATCTGAGAAAGTATTGGGTGGGCAGAGAAGACAGGTCGCATTATCGGGTGGGTAAAAACCGGGGTTGCAGGGTGAGCAAGGTTCAGACTGTCCTGATGGGGGCAGTGACACAGATTGGGGCAACGAGTCCAAACAGATTTTTGGCTCAATCCATTTGTACATCGTGTTCGTCTGAAATTAGGAATACAGATTTTTTTAAACAACAAAAAACAATTTTGCAGGTCACGAAGATAAATTAATAGGATAAACTAAACTTTTTTTCTTGATTGTGCATTTTTCACACACCCTTTGAAAACAAAACATTAATCTAGTTAAATTTAAAATTAGTTTAAAATTAACAAATTATGTGCACATTTTGTCATCTAAAACACACATTTTAATCTTGCAAAAACTTACACTTAAATTGCAATTCTGTTAAGAGAAAACTAATATTCTTACCATTTTGTTTAAATCGCACGGCGAGTGTGTGGCAAAGTAATCCTTCTGTTCGCAAGCTGGCCTGTTGAAACATTCAGAGGACGCAAGTGGAGAATATTGGGTCTCCGTGTCGCACGGGTTGCATGTTATCGCTCCACGGTCGCTAAACGTGTTAACCGGGCACAGATCGCACCAACGAGAGCCGGTGTTCTGAGCAAAGTAACCACTGCGGCACTTGTGGCATTCGGTGGAGTATGAAACACCTTGGTGAAGAATGAGGATTTTTATTTTACAAAGAACATTTCTGACAAACCAGCAGCCAAAATGGAACTACTAAACTTTATCGGTGAAGGACTTTTGCGTCTGTGCTAATGTCAGTTCAAATAAAATGGAAAATCTATTTTGTTAACTTTTCCTGTTCTTATTGAATAATAATTACAAACATGGCCACGAAAATTGCTGTTCTATACTTAAAAATTAGCATGACGAACTAGATTAGAAATGAATGAAATTAGAAAGTATATAAACAATGCATAAAAATACAAATACTAGAAGCTGGTTTATCTAAAAGTAGATAAACTTGAAAAGTGCAATAATTCCAACTACCACCTTAACTGAGAAAAACATATAACAAAAAGTATAAGACCAAATACCTGTTATTTCAATGGAGCTAATTTTAACGGGATTCAAGGTCTTTTTGTTGCCCACCATAATTCCAGTGGTTTTCCAATACAGGATGTATGAACCTGGCTCCAAATCAGCCTAGTTGGAAGCATGGATAAGATAAGAATGTGGCAAATGTAATTGGGAAATTTCAGGTTACTGGGAAATAACTGATGGTAGTATTAGTGTATACCAGGGCCAAATATCCATTAAATTTCAGGCATGTAAGTCGCATGTAGAAGTAGAAGCTTACGCCAGTAAATCTTTCACATTATGAGTAACAGGAGTAAATCTTATTCGGATGCGCCATATGTATAATATAAACGGTCACATTGATGAGGATTTGTTTTTATTCACCAGTTGAATAAAAACGGTCAGGGTAACCGTTAATTAGTTTTATTTGCAAGAATAAATTCTTACCCGCACGGCATGCATATGCAAGTGAACAAGCGAGTGTTTACCCGCACAGATTTTTGGCCCGGATATAATTTCATATATACGTTTTTTAATTTATAAATAATATTCATGGTTGTAATTAAACATTCCAAAGCACAAAGAAGTAACCTAGCATGTACTATGATGACTGTAATATTAAAATTAAAAAATTCACTATGTTTCTAAATATATATAAATGTTTAATATGTTATTACCAATAGCGGTAGTAGAAAATACAGCAATACTTTATTATTAAAAAGATTTTCTGGCATCATAAGGTTTAAACTAGATTTTGAAAATGAACAGTTTAATGATATAATATGGTAAAATAGCTGTATAAGTGTCACACTGATAATTATGCAGCATTGATTGCCGACAGGGGGTGAATTAGACTGGCCAGTGAGCTAAAATTATTTTAATTCCACGCAACGTTAATAAATTATGAGGTACACATAAGACATATGCTACACAACCTGTGATCTTAACACACACGAGATAAAATACAAGCGACATTTT
>CH003409.1:990887-1010782 GCA_000149265.1 Ciona savignyi | reverse complement strand
GGAAAAAAAAACGGTGTTTTTAAACCAGATTAAGAGCAGTAATATTCTTAACAACCTATCTCACATTTTTCACAAAGAAAAAAGTCTTGATTTATGTGACAGTTTTGCCAAGAAGATGTCTATAATAAATATTTAATTTGTTTTTATTTTGGATTTAGCTCCAAAAAATAGCAGACACTTAGTAGGGTTCTAAAGCTCAGAACAGTATGCAAAGTGTTTAAAATACCAATAAATATATATAGTAAACTGCACCTTTGCCTTCAAAATCGCACATTAGGTAGCATTACAAAACACAGAATAAAATTTTGCTTAATATGATGAAAACATAAGGCTTACACTGAGAATCTATATACTCATGAAAACACATTTTAGTACATAAAGCACAATTACAGCACTGGTAAAACATGAAGTTAACCCATTCATAATACCAATATACCTCTATATTTGCATACCATATTCATAGATAACACATACTTACATAAAAATGAAAAACAAGGTCAGGGTCGGAATACTGGTAATTAAAGGAAACTACTCCTTTTTGCTGCAACTCAACGGTAAAACTGAGAGAACTAGTGCAATCATCCTGGTTTGATACAATATACTGCCCAGCAGGCTTCCAACCAGACCTAAGAAATAATGGCAATATGTCACCATATGGTATTTGGTTGTGATATTGGGTGATAGGATGGAAAATGTAGTATAAAAATGTGCCAACCCTACAAATAGTTCTCTGATATATAGTGAATTAGTTTAAACTCATAACACTGCTGTACTTCTGATTCACTGCCACAACACGAATTCAGAATACCGATACAGGGCAAAAAATCCATCAAATTTCGGGAGAGTAAGATTTATTCGGATGTGGAAGCTCATGTGAGTAACGCGATACGAGTTACGGGAGTAAATATAGCGCGCAACCATGGTTTGTATGACGTAACAACAGTTTAAATGTGGTATTATAACAATCTTATATTATGATGCTCTATACTCCAGTATTTGGACGCACCGTATGTATAAAAGGTTATACTACAGTTAAATAGAAAAACGTTTTTATATGCGAGAGTAAATTTTTAGTAATCACTCAAATATTACTCGCGCTACTCGCACAGATTTTTGGCCCTGGTTTATAATACATACCACGATAATACATAACATGTAGTCCAAAATATACATACAAGCTGCAGTTGTTTATTTTTGAGTGATATCCATATTGCGTGAAGGTAACGGCCTCTGCGTAGGTTTCGAATCCTTTAGGCAGTCCGTCCCACTCATCGAACCGAACACCACTCCCGAGGGAGTAGGTGCCAGGGGGACACTGGCGGCATTCTTGCGAGCCGAGGTCTAAGTAACTTCCAGCATCACATGCAAAGCCTACAACAGTGCACATTAGGACCGGATACAAAGTAAGCAACTCGGGATGGACAAAGTTAGTAGTTTTTAGTTTGTCATTTATAGCTCCACTATTAAATAGTGGCTAATTAAACAAATCACTACACAGGAACAGGAAAAGACAGCAAAACGAAGATCTTTAAAAAACTTCATTAACAAAAAATGGGATATAAATAAATACATCGGACATGAAGGGTAAACCTAGACGAAAAATAATACTATAAAAACTAAAATCAATTACGATGATATTTAGCCCTGAAAAAGAGTGACTAGTACTCATGGGGGAAGCCCGCTTTAGGAGAAGATTTGGCCCGACAGAATGCACCAGTTATTGTAGTTTTAGTTTCCAGACTATTAGTTTCGATTTTTTCCTGGTTTTATTCAGCTAAAACAGTGGTGTAAGTATGATAAACTAATTACTCTTCATCACTTAGTGGTTATAGCGCCTAAACTTACTTGCACACCACAACTTTGCGGCAAAAGAATTTGAATACCCATAAAGGATATTGTATAACATATGCTCAGTGCATACTACATTTAAGTAATTCCTGTTAAAAGCTAAAAAAACTTACCACAGTCTTTTCCTCGTAGTGGTGCAGCCGGCTGAACTATCTGACAAACTTCTGGATTTCTTGGAACCTGTACACGCCACCTACCGCCGTCCAAATCACAGTCAGTGTATGTGTACAACGTTTGTTCCTGTGAAGTGTGAATATAACAATAACAAATATTAAAAACTTGAATATAAATTAAATGAAATAAACCATTTTATAATGTGACGATCACCCAATTACAATCTTTTGTACAAGAGTGACATAAAATATGCGATAATTATTAAACTTGGCTGATGGTTGAATTGATTACTTCATAACATTGCATATCGTAAAAAAAAGTGGTAATTAATCAATCTATCAAGTCAATCAAACATATTTAATTGTTAAATGTACAAAAATAATATAATAAAAAATACAAAAAAGTATTAAACTGAAGTTTGACAAGGAGACACCAAGAAACTGTGTGGCAGGATTTCAATCCTGGCATGATGATCATTTATTAACAGGTTTATACAACTATTCATTACACTAAAATGCAAACACTGACATAATATCATATATTCATAATTTATTTTAATGGATTAAAAAATGAATTGGTCGTTATCACATGGGCGGTTGTCAGGTTATGGTACATCGCACAATCTACCAGGTTACGATGATTAAAATGTTTTAGTAAAACTTAGGAATAGGATAGGATATTCATGTTTAAGGGGGTTAACACACGGGCAATCGCCAAATTATCTCGCGCCCAGCATCAGGTTATACCGGAGCTATTGCAGTGTGTTGTGTATGATTCACACGTTCCTTTAATTTGGTAAAACCCATTAATCCGCTTGATTTAGGCAATGTCCGTTTTGTGCCTTGCCTTAACCCTTAGACCACGACGGTTACATATTTGTAACCGAGAGGTGTCCCCGAAAAAAAATGCACAATTCAGTCGTTTCTTGGGGGATTTTTCTAGTTTTTATATTTTTGGAAAGCATTTGAATAGATCCTTCGAAATAACACATAAAAACATAACCTTTACATTTAACATTTTTGAGTAATATTGTTCCAAACATTTTTCTTAAACATTTTTGTATCTAGTTTAACTTTTAAACAAAACATCGCTTTTTGGGGTTTTGGGGAGTTAAAATTTTTACACTAGTTGCTGTGAGAATAAAACTAGCAGAAGCCATCTTTGTTTTCGCTTTTACCAGTCATTTTCGATCTTTCAACGATATATGTATACATATGTTTATATGACTTTTTCTAATTACTATTGATATTTATTCATTTTTTCGTCTTTGTTTTGTTTGTTATTGAATTATAATTTGATATTCAGAAGAAATATGGCAACTTCGCGGTAGTTTACCGCCGATCAGGCTGCCAGCATGACCAAGGCCGACAGTGATTCTGGTGATGAAATGCCTTATTTGTTAGTCATGGGTGACGTCATCACGCTTAGTTGACGTCATCAAAAATAAAAGTCGTATCTTTGTAGGAAATTTCATTCTGAACAACTTTGTAATACATTACTATTTTCTACAAGCTACCAGTAACGAGTAATTAGAGTATAAAGTATAGATTATGACGTCATTACATATACTACGACGTCATCAAAAAAATAAAAATACCAATTTGTAGAAAATTATATACTGCACAACTTTGTAATAGATTGTTTTTCCCTAAGTCCAATAGTATTCGCAGCAAACGAGGTCAAAGCAACCTTACTCAAAACTGCCAAAAACGGCAAAAGTTCCGTCGTGGTCAAAGGGTTAAGACACATCGGCAAGGCTAACTTATTAATCCACAATAAAACGCCAAAACTACAGTAATTAAAACACGTCAGTGAATGGACACGGTATAATACTAGCTATTTAAGGGAAAAACCAAAAGGAGGGAAATTGGGAAGGAAGAAAGCTGCACACTAAAATAAAGATTATGGCATTAAAGTTAGTTTTAGACGGGGGTTGGACATCGGTTAGTTCTGGGGTTGAGATTAATGTTTAGGGAAGGGTAAAAATTAGTTTGGATAGTTTTAGTAAGCAGTTTTCCTCCTTCCCTCTTTCCCTTCCTCCTTTTAGTGTTGCCCACTATTTAATCAGACTTTAGCTTTAAAACAAATCCAAAATGAATGCTATACAACTTACGTCTAAGCAGGTAGGTAGGTCTACACTGCTAACAGTTCCAATTATAATCCCAAGAGCCACAGCAGTTAATTCCAGCAGCTTCATGTTCAGGACAGAATGATTTGATTGATTTCTGTTCGTGGCGATGCTGTTTTTTCTTAAATGCGTTGTTTTTCAGACGGACTAAAACATAGACCTACCAGCATAAATCTTATCCTGAAGATAAAACGATGACATTTTATATGTAGTAAATTATCAATATAAATAGTATGTTTGCATCGTGGGACTAAACTTGGCAGACTTACTATTCGCTTCTTTTAGTCTTAAAACTATTTGACGATTTGCTCTAAAACGCTTTTCGTTATGAAACAAAAATTACACTTTAACCTGTGATGAACATACTGGTGTTTGAGGCAGTTTGACTATTTATTGCATAAAACTTTTGTGTTTATTTAACGTAAGCCCAGAAGCTTAAAATAAAAATTGATCACATAGTTATTAAAAGGCATTATGTAGTTTACTAAACGTCAAAAAGTATCGATATTATGTCCAACGCGACCTGAAAACATGCCCAATGTCACCCCCACGACTCGGGTTACATTGTTTATCGCACAAAACAAATGAGTGAAACTTGTAAGTCATGTTGTGGCGATAAACCCAACGTTCCGTCACTCATTTATGCCACGTTTGTAATTTTGATTTTCAAGTCATTTTAACACATGATTAGTCAGTTGTATAAAGAAGTATTATTATTTCTTATTTAAATAGAGTCGTTGGTTAATGTATCGAAAAGGTAAATACATTATTTTCTTTGTGAAAAAAAAAGATAAAATCCCGAATTCCCCAATTTCATTAATATTTTAAGTTTGCGAAAAAAAATTCACATAATTTAAAAAAATTGGATTTTAATATTAAGTACGACGGCGATCCCAATAACGGTTATTAATTTCCTTTGGCCTATGAACAAATTAGTAACAAGTCCTAGACGGTCATATTATTTTAATGAATCTGTGTTCTCAACCAGCTGAATTTTTAAATTATTTGTTGTTGCTTATTAAAAGTAATTTTTTTAGAAATTTCTTAAATGTCTTGCATTTTTTGCTACCTATCTCATAACAGTCTCTATGGTTGGTTGGTCTGCGTCTTGCTAAACAAGTTTCTACAGGCTTTTGACCTTTTCGACTATAGTTACATGCTAACCACATCATAGAAATAAATGATCATCTATATACCATAGCGATTGCGCACCATGGGATTTTAGTGCCATTTCCGGAGCTCTTATAATCTCAACCCGAGATGCGGCACGGGAAGTACAGGACTTTGCGGCTTTGCTTGATCTGTTAACCAGCCGTCAACTATCGGATAGGAGAATTATGTCTTTTTTATTGGCGCTAAATTACCGACAGCCCAATCGCACAACCACCTATGTATAGGAGGCGTTCAACCAATTATTCTCCCTATCTCTCCAATGCAAACTGACCTCACAAAAACGACTGTCACTCAAAATCCTGACATAGGAAGTCTTAGATTTTTTCACAATTTAAAATTGAAGCTTGGATCTGCAACCTAAACTCAAAACCCTACAAAATTTTGTTTAAAAATTTTGAGCCCATACCCCCTCGTACATCGGCACCTTTTTTTCCAACAAACAGCTAGCAGATGCACAATCAACACCTTTATTTTACAAAGCACTGCTCCACGATTACAAAACTTTACAGCTAAACGAGAACACCGGCGCGCAGCCTAGCACATGCTGCTTTCAACCAAACAAACATTGGGGAATCACCACCATTGTTACTCAGCAAAACACTCGTTTAAAAACAATGACTCATGGAGGGTACCACTCGTCACATCCTGCCGTTCATAGAGGTCTTAATTGGTTATACGCCATCTTGGAAACGGTGACCGTTCCAGTTTGGTTTAAACTGTTCGAACTTACTAGTAGAGGTCATTCTGTAAGACTCCTGTCCAAATTTTAACCGTTTCTGTTGACTGCTTCGGCTATTACAGGCCTTCGACTGAAGGGTGGTCATTCTGTAGATTTCATTTGGCGACAGTGTCACTGGTGATGACTGAAACTCTTCGTACACATTAAAATTCACTGCTTGATGTTTCACAAGTTTCAGCACATTCTTTCACTGTAATTTGAAAGGTTTAAAGTTCATAACCAGGGTACAAATTGTTGTTTTTGAGTAAAAAAACACACCCAATGTCACCTTTGAGCCTCGTGTGACCACATTTTGTCCGCCTCCAGTTCTTTCACTAATGTTTGACAACCAAGGATGGTTAGGATTGGTAAGTTTTTTATATCTTCTGTATGCATAGGTGTCCAACAACACATCTAGGCCTTCACACCTGCCCAAAAATTAAAAAATATGAAAAAAAGGTACACATGTGGATACCAAGAGTAGTGCATTTTCCAGTCCGATATCACAAATCGGATTAACAGCCTGTATCGAAAGATTGTCTGGTATTTATAAAAGCCATTCGAAGTTAAGTTCTTGAAAAAATATCCGAACGACCCTCTACCGGAGTGAAAATGACCAAAAATGAGGAAAAATGACTAATTAATTACTTTGCTAATTAGCATAAGTAATTAAGTGTTAGATTTTAGACAAACAGTTGACTAGTAACATTTATCCACACTCAAATTTCTATCAATTTAAAGATTTTGGCAAAAAATTCAAAATGGCCAGTTTTTCATTTAGGAGGCGTTCAACCAATTATTCTCCCTATCTCTCCAATGCAAACTGACCTCACAAAAACGACTGTCACTCAAAATCCTGACATAGGAAGTCTTAGATTTTTTCACAATTTAAAATTGAAGCTTGGATCTGCAACCTAAACTCAAAACCCTACAAAATTTTGTTTAAAAATTTTGAGCCCATACCCCCTCGTACATCGGCACCTTTTTTTCCAACAAACAGCTAGCAGATGCACAATCAACACCTTTATTTTACAAAGCACTGCTCCACGATTACAAAACTTTACAGCTAAACGAGAACACCGGCGCGCAGCCTAGCACATGCTGCTTTCAACCAAACAAACATTGGGGAATCACCACCATTGTTACTCAGCAAAACACTCGTTTAAAAACAATGACTCATGGAGGGTACCACTCGTCACATCCTGCCGTTCATAGAGGTCTTAATTGGTTATACGCCATCTATACATCGGTTATGTCCATGTGGCCTAACGGTTAACCGACTTATTTATAAATATACACATGAATTGTGATTTTTTTAACACTAAAATGCGATTTTTAAGGATTATAACGCAGATCCAGTTTTTGGCTTGTTCAAAACGACTCTACTTCGGATCAGATCAGAAATAAAACGCACGAGGCAGGGTTTCGGGTCGACTTTTGTAAATATAACATAAGTTTAAATCTTTTATTTCCTAATTAATCAGCAGACTTTATTACGATAACGTGATTCTGGTGTATTTTTAGAATAATTTCGGTTCAAGCGTGCATTTATAGGATATAGGATATTCATGTTTATCCCCGTGAATAGGAAAACCTAGGCCCTAGGGGGTTATCACACGGGCAATCGTCAGATCAACTCGCGTCCATCGTCGGGTTACCGGAGCTATTGCAGTGTGTTGTATCTGATAGACACGTTCCTTCAATTTGGTAGAACCCATTAATCTGCTGGGTTCAGGCAATGTCCGTAAAGTGCCTTGCCCAAGGACACAACCGACTAGCTAGCGACCAGTTTCGCACCTGCAACCTTTCGACTGAAAGGCGACGCACCTAACCGCTAGACCACCGGGCCGGACGTTTAATAAATCGAACGAAATATTTTGAGATAGAATACGTTTGTAGCTATTTAAGCTAGAAAGTGTCAACCACGTGTTTAACCACCACTTTTAGTAAACACAATTTGTACGCTTTGTGTTTATGCAAGCAGGGTCCCTTTCCACATTTGGAGTATTTTATACACTGAGTATGTAGTTTATTTCTGCAAGCAGAAACCTAGGATCGCTAAATTAACAAATCGATCTTATTTTCCATGTTTATTACAAAATATATTCTATTGTCCGATATGTTGATGTCAAGTCCTTGTTATCTGATATTCCAGAAAGTTAAATTTTGGAAAAATAATAAAAAGAGATCCCAAAAACGCTAAATTAAAAAATGTAACGTTTTGGTTTTTAACGTCCCATGGGAATTTTCCACCCAACATTATTGTTTCTGTAGACCCCGTGGTCTAACAAATTACTAAGTTTCATTGCGATTCCATTACCCCTTCTGGTAGATGTGGGAGCCACATGCAATGCCTGCAACAATCACGATTCAAGAACAATTATTCATTTTATTTCCCAAATATTATTTTTTCTTTTAAATGGTAAAGCAGTGGCTAATGCACTATTATTATACCAAATCTGGTCAAAGTTGGATCAACCATTCAAGTGCTATGTCCAAAAAGTTGATAATATAGAAAAAATGCCGTTTTGGTTTTTAACATGAGCATTCTCCTGGATTTATCACCCAAAATTTTGGTTTCTGCATATCTATACCATTATCTAACACATAACACAGTTTTATTGCGATTCTATTACCCCTTCTGTTAGATGTCGGGGCCACAAGCCATACCTGTCAAACGTTTGACTAAACAATAAAAAAAAAACGGGACAAAAAACGTGTCCCATTTTTTCAAATGTAATCCAGAATAAGAGAATCCACAAGTCAACAGACGTCCTTGGCTAGTTAATTGGGTTTGACCATAAACGAATCCGGAATTAAATGTATAAGTTTTGTGTATGACAATTGGTAATTAATCTTATTGTCCGTCATAGCAATGACGTTGAACAGCCTACAATGGTTGATGTAAATCGGAAGAAACCCAATGACGTAACCGAAGTGAGAAATTAGAGATAGGTATTCCGCTAAATTTAATTAGTTGAGCATTTTGTGTGCTTAATTCGCAATACTTCCGTTAACAAATGCTTGTAACAAACGAAAGGGTTGTTACACAGGTTTACAAATTTAGATTCGTTTGCGTAAAACTAAAACACCTTTTTCCAAGTCGCCATTAATCACACATGTAAAACAACTTTACCGCACACTCTTTCCCAGGGCTCTATATCGTTTGGTCTTAATTAATTTTGTTTGCACATACTTTTTCGCTTATAGGTATATCATCTAAAAAAAAGTTGACTCAAATATTTAAGTCAAAACACAAGCTTAGTTTCGAATAAATTTTTGAGTCAACTTTTTAACTCGTATATTGAAGTCAAACATTAACTCAAATCTGATTCATTTTTAACCTGTTAATCAAAATCAGACTTATTTTTTATTCAAATGTTCTGGATTTTATCGAGGTCAGTTCAAATCAAATGTGAATTTATTTAGCTTACAGAAACAAATGAATGCGTGCACAAATGTGAAAGTCTATATGAGGGCTGCATATTAAGCTTTCTCTGATCGTAATTACTTTTTCAAAAATAATTCAACTTAACAGCTGCAATACAGGTGATAGGCACTATAATTAAAGTTAGCTGCCGAACAAGAACACTGAAGTAAAAATGAATATTCATGGCAAATTACCATAAATTTGCAGCTCTAATGGTTAATACAAAATTGACAGAGAAAAAATGAAAAATCACAACGAATAACACAAAGAAGTTCGCAAATGTTATTACTATCACTCTGTTGAGATATTGTCCAGCTCTGCAAATAGCAGACGGACCGAACAGTAAGGTTTGGTGCCAAGCAGCAATGCCTCCCAAAAGTTGTAAAATGTAATTAGCCTTGAATGGTAATTTACTCCCAAAACCCTGAACGATGCAAAAAGACTGTAAAAGGCAACAAGAAAATCGTTTCCAACCGGTAGTGGTGTGTCATCCAGGATAAGATAAAAGTAATTTGGTCTTTGTTTGTTTCCCAGAGCAAGCAGATAAGGTTGAATCAGCCCTTCTGGCTTCTTCGTAGCAAAGTCTAAAACATCACAGCCAGCCTGGGGGAATATAAAAAACACAGGGAGTACAATACAGCCCAATTCCTCTAAATACCCAGTGTGGTTAGTGTGAAGGCAGTGTGGTTAGTGTGAAGGCAGTGTGGGCAGTGTATAAATAGTCTGCCAGAGTTAGGATTAGAGTAAGGGTTTGGGGTTCAAGAGTGCCTAAACTGCCTACACTGGGTATGTAAAGTAACCCATCCAGTCAGATGGCCTTGAGATTAGCAGCAGTCATACTAGACAGGTTCTAGGTTCGCTACCCGCCACCATTCTACATACTGCATGGTTGTGTAGCTGGGTAGGGCAATCAATTAACAGACTTTTTTCCAATGGAAATTAATGGTTCCAACAATAACTAAAATGAATTAATGACACAATCATGTATAATGACACACTAAAGTAGCTGCAGCAACCATACTGTGGGTGCACAGTATCCGCCCTGATGACTGTTAGTGTTAAGATGCCCCTCCCCTGCATTTTTTCTATCTCAAAGAATACACATAATCCTCTCATTATCCTACAGTACTAGCATGTGTATTATAAAGGAAACTAACCCCTTTAAAAATGATTATGGCACAAGTTTCATTGGTACTTCTGCTTTTGGTGTTCATCGGTGGCAGCAATTTTTGTAGAATCAAAACTGCTTTTAAGGTCTCTGAAAATAAAATCAATGTTACTATTATATATTACTAAGTGCTTAATACCACATAAAAAGTCCTTAATGGAAGTAAGTAATATTGTTCATACAAAACTAAATTTTTAAAACAAATTTACCATCATCACATTTTATTCCGGTGAAAGAATGACCTCGTTTCAAAATTTTGGGTACCAGCGGAACAAAGCTTTCCATGCTTTTGCATCTGGGATACATTGCTTGAAATTCCATTTCAATCTGGAAAGATAAGAACAAACATTTTAAATGAAATTGTGTGCTTTGTGCCCAAAACACTTCATCAATCAAAGAACCAAATAATTACGCTTTAATTTACATATATCTTACACACAACAAACTGTAAATGGCAATCTATAACTGCTTACCAACAAAACAAGTCCATCTTTAAACCTCGGATAATGGTTTAATAACACAGTTATTGGTGGATGTTCTGCATTGACTTCTTGCCGCCTGTAATCGAATGTCTCTTCCATTGCTTTAGTTATTACTTGTTTGTTAGCATTAGTAAGAACAGTTTGTTGTAACCATTCTACCTAAAAAATAATCAGCTGTTTTATTTAAAAAAACCACAACATACAATTGCAACCTTTTCCTTTATTGGTTCCATTGTCACGGGATCCCGGATATCAGCTGTGTCATCTGTATCATTCCTGCTAGACTTTTCTTCGGCACATTTTCGTTTGCCCAACCTACTTTTGTGAGACTTTTCCTCGATTGGCAATTTTTTTCTTATTGTTCGCAGTGTATTCTCTAAATACCCTGTAGCGCTACTATGATCGTAAAAATGCTCCTAAAAATAATTACAAATAGTTAAATATAAGGCTGTACAAAGCTTTACTAGCGGTTATAAACTAGGAGCTGTGTGATTGATAATTTAGCCTTTATGAACAAGTTGTTTAGGTTTTTTTTTAGTTTATTTTTTGCATGTTATTTAAACACCAATATGAAAATACTTACATATCCTTTGCATCCAGGAATGTTAGACCTTAAATTGGGAAACACTGTCACTATACTGCTGGCAAGGTTAATTTTCATTTCCATTGGTGGATAGCTGAAAAGTTAAAAAAAAAAACTATGTTGTTGTTGTGCATTATCACAGCTGCTGCATTTAAACAACAACAAAAGTGATATACTTTCTCTTGTATCCCGCTTTAACCCCTTCTTCTATTAATATTTCAGTGCAAATTTTGATAAACATTTTCCGATTACTATGGTTTAAATAGCGATCTGTTCTCATCTGATTCAGAATATCTTTGCCACCTTCAGTTTCACGAATTCTTTCCGCGAGGTTGCTGAACTGAAATGATAATAGGCATTGGATACATAGATAGTACAGCTGTACAGCACACAGTACAAATTTAGATCAAACTTACAGCATGTTGTTGTGGAGGTACCGGTGTCACTTTACTTTGGTAAACTACTTTATTGTTGCGTGATGTGTACGCCTTTACTAGCCTTAGCACGAGTTTTCTTTGACCCATTGTTACAAACCCTAATTCTTTTAATTCCGGTTCATTCAGCTCAAGTAGTGTCACTCCATTAATTTGTTCCTCTAAAAAAGTGTTATATAAAAAGGACTACGGTTACAACTCTGGTTTGTTTACAATATAGGAAAGTAAACCCTGTATAGTTATATGAAACTTTCAAGTTAAATGTGCGATAATTTGGTATACCACTTAAAGTAATCAGCATCAAGTTATCCACGATATGCGGCAATATTGCAAAAGCATGGCAGTGGAAGTCAAAGCAGTCAGTTTTGTACTGATTAATTAATTAAATCCATAATTTGCAGAAGATACAATTTTAAATCAAGATGTGGACTATCATTAGGAAACAAGTCACCAAAAATTAAAGGAAAATAACGAACATATCAGCATGTCTGCGCAACATTACCAATATTCTGTACCGGTACTAGCATGATATGTTAGAAAAGGTAAAGCTAAAACATATACTAGTATAGGTATGCATATGGGTTCTGCAGGCAACTACTAGTAAGTACCACAAATAGTACACTTACTTATTATTTGATCTTCCACTCCAGGTGGAAATAGTTCTAGCATACTCTTCCGTAACTGTTCCACAACTTGCAATGTGTCAAAATCTTGAAATTCATCCGGAAAATCCATTGCGGCACAAGTTGCAGCACTCTCATTATAATGGTCTCCATCATAATTACGATTGTTAATTGGGTGGAAACTTTTTAAATGTTGTAAAAAATTATCCAATCGGGTAAAACTGGCACAGCATTGTAGCTGGGTACACACTATGTGAACACCAACAGTGGCTTGAAGGTGGCGGTGCCTTAAGTGACGAGACAATGAAGAGATATCCTTGGTTTCCCAACCACATCTAAAGGAACAAGTGTACACCAACACTTCAACTTTCATTTCTAGCAATTTTTATTTATCAGTATCGGTAAGATATATCATGCATAAGGCACAAAAAATTAAAATTCTCAACACCTACAAGTAGCAGTAACAGATTAGAAACCAATACATAAAGCAAATATATACAATTAAGCAAACTGGATCAAACAAATTACATATCAGTATAGGTGATAAGGACTATACCCCACTGGCCATCGTAAGTATCTTTTAGTCTTCGGTTCCTCTAAATACCCAGTGTGTAGAAAGTGTGGACAGTGTGTAGGCAGTGCGGGCAGTGTCCCAGAGTTAGGGTTTTAAGTGTGCCCACACACTGGGTATTTAGAGTCACCCTTTAGTCTCAGGAATTTAAAAATTACAGAACAATGCAAAGTCACAAATAGTGTAATAATATATGTACTTTAGCTTATTAATCACTACGGTACCGGTAAACTACCCTTGAACAAGTTTGTCCCGAAGTGCTACTATTTAATGGCAACATGGTGTGCTCAGTACTGGGGCGCACCAATATGGAAAGTATGGCCGATTTCAACAGCAATTCGTGGGGTGCCTCAAATACTACAGGACCGCTTGGATCACTTAGATTTCTATGGAAAGTAATTCTAACCCTGTCCCAAACACTAATCTCAACCCCAGAACTAACTTTAACCCCAACCCTAACATTATTATCATGGCTTTTGTAATTACGAAGTATAGTAAGCGATCCAAGCGATTTAAGCGGTCCTGTAGTATTTAGAGGTACCGGAATTCGTGCATGCTAAAGGTCAAAGTCAGGTGCAGCGCGAAAAAAAGAGATTATATACATATATATAGTTCGAAACACTTAATTACGTTTCAATCCAACTATATAGGCATTATCCATACAGCTTGCTATTAGGCCATTATATTAAATTACATAAAATACTATATCATATACACTAGGTTTAACAAGTTTATTCTAATAATTTATAAAATAAAATGCAAAGAAACTGTAACCGACAACTGCAATTATCGCGAAGTCCTCTGAAATTTCGAATTTACCTGTGCGGCACAATTCAAACGGTGCTCACGTGATACAGACAATAAATCACTCCGTACTTGTACCGGTAGACCTACTGGTAATTAGGCGTTTCCTTTCGCGCGCTTTTCGAAAATCCGAGAGAGCGCGACGGGGGAAAAGTAAGAGGGAAAGCGGGAAGGATGGAAACTGCATACTAAAATGAATATTATGACATAATAGTTAGTTTTAAACATGGAGTTGGAATTAGGGTTAGTTCAGGGGCTGATATTAGTGTTTAGGGCAGGGTTTAAATAAGTTTCCGTAATTTTAGTGAACAGTTTCCCTAAAATAACTTATAAAATAATTGTTCTTCTTGTCGCCGCCGTTGCAGAAAAGGGCAACACTAAAAGAAGGGAATTTGCCCCCTAAAACTATGAACACTAATTCTAACACTATACCCTAAAGGAGGCGTTTAACTTATTATTCTTCCTATCTTCCCGATGTAAACTGACCTTTTAAAAATAGCAGTCACTTAAAATCCTGACATCGGAAGTCTTAGATTTTGTCACAACTCACAATTTAGTTTAGTTTAGTTTATTCATTTTTTGCCCCAGTTCTTAAAAATGGCAAACGAATATAATCACGATACAGAAACGGGAAAAGACGGCAAAACGAACAGTCGTTAGAACACGTCAGTAAAAAAAGGATATAAATTAATGAATATAGCGGACGCGGCCGCCAAACCTAGGTAAATGAACAATATTTAGCAATCGAAAATTTAATTAAGACTAAACGATTTAGATCCCTGAAGAAGAGTGTGCGGTAAAGCGCGACCAGTACAGATTGAAGCTTGAATCTGCAACCTAAACTCGTATCTACGTGGCACCATTTTGATGAAGCACTCCCTTGAATAGAAACGTAAAATAGTATATCGCATATTAAAATTCGGACAAAAGCTTTACTTAGTTGTTGTGTCGATGCCACCGAAAATCCACTGCTGGAAAACCGGCCGACCTTGGCGGTTTCCCGGCTTTCTTTTCGTCACCAGCGACTCACCGATGGCAACGATGTGACGGGGCCGCCAATTGATGCAATATTTCTGGTGAGATCCGTAGAGCAGATCTACAAGACAATATTAGGTAAGTACAGTATTTAACCAAATCTATTTGCATCTCCATATGTAAACTTTCTTACCGACGGTCGGTTTCGCCAGCTTAGTATAGCGGCATATTTTCACAACTGAGTTGTCCCCTTTCACCCACAGAAAAGGTAATTCTATCCAGGCAGAAAGGGGGATCTTGCTCTTTTCGAAAAACGAATCTCTTCTGAGAGAGCATTTCGAACGACATGCCTAAAGACGTGAATTATATAATCAGCAAAGTATACTTAATGTTTCAAAACACCACAGCTTATTTTTGTACAAATAACTACTAGTCTTAGGACAAAAAAGTCTACACACTAATACAAAAAAATAACTAACTTTTGAACACATGGTACAGATAATCCGAATTTAAATATGTTTAACGATACTGACAGGAATATAAATTAGTAAAATATAAAGCTTTGCTCACCCTGTCTCGACAACGCCAAGTCTAACCGTCTATAACAGTTGCACGGCGCATCTCCTTCAGAATTCCATTACATTTTGGCACTGACGGGTAGATGCCAATAACCCATTATCGGTGCAACCACATGATGAAATTTTGGTGCGACCTGAGGGCTCCGATGGCAATTAAATCTTTTGAAAAACTAACAGCTTTTATTTCATCCATTTTTAAGGTACTGTATAAAATACTGAACCTGCCATGCGGTTAGCAAGGAATCCGCCGAAATTTCTAGATGGACACAATCTAAAATTGTGACGTCACAAAGCATTTAAATGTTAAAGGAAACCGCGGGAAATTTGCAAAAAAGTGTGTCAAATTCAACCCAGTCTTAGAGTATGAAATTGATGACCAATGTTAGTCAATTTGCATTAAAAATACCAAAAAACGAGGTATAATGTATCCACAAGAAGAGTTATCTGTTATTAAAAAAGTTGCAGTTTAATCGATGCATGTAGTTATTAATAGAAATCAGTGTCAGTCACCGACCATTGCAACGAGAAGACAGCCTACCGTGACTTTTGGGCAACCAGCAGCCAAATGCACCTGTACCAACAGCAATCCGCGATCAAGATAAATAAGGAATAAGCAGTGGTGCTATAAACCCATTAATCAGCTAGGTTAAGGCAATGTCCGTTATGTGCCTTTCTATAGGACATAACCGACTAGCTAGCGACCAGTTTCGTTCGTATCTTTGGGCTGGCCTTACAAAATACCTTCTTAAAGAGCAACTCACAGAAAAAAAAGATTTCCTGGCTTGTATAAATTTCGTTGTTTTATTTGGGGTTATTTATTTACATTGTCAAATCTAGAATCACTTTTCATGATGCAGACGAACAAAGCGACAGCTTTCTTTGCGATTCCGATCTTCCATTATTCATCATTACTCCTCCGTCTACTCACAGCGAGTAGGTCAATAATCCATTGCAGTTTCAAAAACAGCAGTTAGCTCATTTCCAAAGCATTTTACTGCACAGCGCAGTTGCTAAGGCAGGGCCTGTAAACCGAAAATACCTCAAGTCAGAATGAACTGATGATGTGAACTGTTAGTGACGGGCAGTGTCGGGTAAAAATTCTTAGCAAAACCGAAAACATTTTTGCTTAATCTATATCGGCTTCAATTTTTCTGACTAATCCTGAAACATGGTGGTGAACTGACTTAACATTCGCAGAGTGGTAGGCCACAGCGGCCAGTCAGCTCTGCGAGAAGTTAAAGTTAACACAATTCACATATCTATATACATCCCAATGGTTTTCTCTTCACTTTTAGAGAATTGTAGTATAATCCACAACCTAACAGAGCTATGTACAGAAACGAGATAAATCCAATTGATAATCTTCCAAGTATCTGCAAAAGAAACCACAATTAAAATCAAGAATCTTTTAAAATGGTTTACAGAAGTTCAATATAAAACAATTAAAAGATCCACATAGAACAATTAAAAGATTATACCGTACTGTGCCACATTAAGTGTCTTTCATGGCTAAAAGATGTTTTTACTGTGAAATACAACTTATAGATATCGATGACAACCACTGGTTTAAATTTGACTTTGACAGCCCTTTTCTTATTTAAGTTGGTCCGGCCCGTTGGTCGAACGGTTAGGTGCGTCGCCTTTTAATCGAAAGGTTGCAGGTGCGAAACTGGTCGCTAGCTAGTCGGTTGTGTCCTTGGGCAAGGCACTTTACGGACATTGCCTTAACCCATCGGATTAATGGGTTCTACCAAATTGAAGGAACGCGTCTATCATATACAACACACTACAATAGCTCCGTTAACCCGACAATGGGCACGAGGTGATCTGACGATTGCCCGTGTGTCAACCCCCTTGGTTTTCCCATTTACGGGGATAAACATGAATATCCTATATCCTAAAAACAAAGAAAAGTCAACAGATTAACATAGGTGGGATATGATTTTTTAACAAATTACCATATTAGCAACAAATTAAAATAATCTATAATAAAATAAGTAATCTGTATGTTAGTTTAGGATATTTATGTTTATCCCAGTGAATGGGAGAACCAAGGGGATTAACTCAGGGGCAAATGTCATATCACCTCCTGCCCACTGTCTGGTTACTGGAGCTATTGCAGTGTATTATTCAGAAGTTCCTTTAATTTGGTAAAACCCAGAATCCGCTGGGTTCATGAAATGTCCGTTTAGTGCCTTGGCCAAGGACACAACCGACTGGCTAGCGACCAGTTTCTAACCTGCAACCTTTGGTTGAAACAGACTATTCGGTTGGACGTTAGTTTGTTTAACCTAATACAACCTTATAACTAAAGAAAATTAAACCCTAAACTATACAAATGAAATGGTAGAAGCAACAAACACATAATTACCAGTCTTGGAATAATTCCATTCGATGATTTTCGTCATAATTTTTCAAAAAGTTTCAAGAATAAAAAAGTAGTTCAAATATGTACAGCTTGGCAGAAAAACACGTAGATTACATGCCGTATGGGCGACGCATGGCTGGGTTCATTGGAAAGCCATGGTCCCTTGGCATAGGGGGCCGTTGGGGTATATTCATCATTGGGTGGGGGTTTTGTCTGGGTGGGTAAATCGCTCCCCGCTGTTCGTAGCTCAAGAGCTCCTGCGCAATGAGGAAGTCTTCTTCGCGCTGTAAAAGTGGGTCAAATCGATCCCGCATCGGGTCAGGTCGGCTCATTCGGGGTCCACTGCGGTTCGCAAGCGACGGGATAGGTTGGGGTTGGCCACCCCCGATTACCTGGATACCTTGCACCTCACCGAGGGGTTCAATCGAGCGCATGTTGTTCCACTGGGGGTTGCCGGGGGAAGGTCGCCTGGAAATATTAAACCTCGTTGATATTGGTTTGAAAACATTGGTTTAGGGTTAAACCTAAATAACAATCTGATGCTACTGTGTCAAGTGGATAAATTAAAGTAGTCATTTTGTATTTAAGCAACTAAATAGTTTGGTGGGGAATTGTATTGTTAAGCTGAAAGGTTGAAGGATCAAAACCGTTAGCTAGGTTGTCGGTTGTGTCCTTTTTAATAGTAGAACCCCATAGAACAATTATAAAAACTACATGATTTTTGTAATAAAACAATTAACATCAAGAAGTCAATTTAGCAGCTGCCGTTCCAATAGTAAGAGGAAGGCCTTCTTGGCATGCAAAGACTCCTAAACAATTGTATCCAGAACTGTAAAACACAAACAAACAACCTTGTATTTGTCACGTTAATCGGTTGAGCATTTAAAGGAAAACTTGATCTTCCAGGATCATTGGAGGGAATGGCACCAGTTTCACGCTGTTTCTTCGCCAGCAAGTCGTCGAAATCCTGGTCGGACGCCCAACCAGAGCTGCCGCTTTCACTGTAGTAGTAAACCTGGGTGGGGATGTGTGTTGATGACAGTATTGGATGATATAACATTCACGGGAGGTGTTGCTATGGGTGCTGATACAGTGGAAAAAAATCAGAAAACCGTGTCGCCTAATTTATAAAGCGAATGTGTGAGATTCAATTCATTTTGCCTTTATTAGATCATTAAATACACCACTGCTGTAGGGTATTTAATCAGTTATCCACCAGTTGTGTGGGTTTACGCTAGACAGTTTAGTCTGGTGAGTTTGTGCATCGCATTTTAACCGAGGGGTTACAGGTTCCAAACTGATCGCTAGCTAGTTGATTGTGTCCTTGGGCAAGGCACTTAACGGACATTCTGTGAACCCAGTGAATTAACGGGTCCTAATAAATTAAAGAAACATGTAAATCATTCACAACACACTGTGAAAGCTGTGGTAACTAGACATTTACTATTCTCAGTGTGTTAAACTCGTTCGTTTTGCCATTCGAATTGATAAACATAAATATCCTATCATACACACCAAGTTAAGAGTTCAAACCCCATATTAACCTCTTCTGCAAGGCTGTAAATTCTGGTCATGCAATTAAGGTTGTGACTTTAAATTAACAGACCAATATTCTGGGCATTTGGGAAACGAGTGAAAAAAGAAACTCACCAAACCATCATCCTCAGGTTGGTCCCAATCTCGATAGTTCCGCTGCATTCTTCGCTTCTTATGTCCCCTTCCACCGCGCAATCCTCGCTGAACATTAAACAAACTTTGTAAACAAGCTCACGAAAAATTCATGATCGCAAAACCAACCTCCCTCTTCCTGCGGATCCGATCCGCATCGATTGCTCCTCCTCCTCCTGGCTTCATCATCCTCTGCTCCTCACTTCTTCTCGATTGCTCCATGGCTGAAA
>CH003409.1:901298-960957 GCA_000149265.1 Ciona savignyi | reverse complement strand
TCGTCTACTTTTGCCTCCTTCGCAGCTCTGATGATTTCTTCCTCACGCTGAAGAAGATCGTCGATGCCAGGAATGTTTGCCGGAACACTGGGACCAACATCCGACCTGGTTTGAATGGGAATATCAATAACTTTTGCCGTTGGTTAAAGAAAATTTTGACAAATGCTTTTAGTTGTTTGTCTTGCACCAAGAATTTCACCTCTGATGGCAAAATTCGAATTTCCCGGTCTGTCCCTCTTAATCATTATCTCGTGCTCCGAAAACCAACAGAACCGAGATCCTATTTGGCAAACGGAGTGGTTGTATACTCGTGTTTACCATAGCGATTTGTACATTCCATTGAAAATATTCAACATTAGTAACCTGCTTGTACTTAGAACATAACAGCACTGAAAATGAATTGCAGTTCAGATCATTTTTATTTTATATTGGTGGAGTAAAAACGCCAATTGTTACAGTATACCCGCAGTTTGGTGGTTTCAATCTTTTTATCTATCACAATTAATAACATAGATCACTTTTTTATCTTTTCGATCATAATGATTATTAAATCTATCTTGCTTCGTTTCAGTTTTATTCCTAGTATTTTTATTCAGTACTGTCATTTATTCAGTACCGTCCATTTTTTAAAATCGCAGTTTCTAAGCAGTAGGAAGATTGTTATATAATGAGCACAAAAAGTACCTCACGACGTCCTTGATTGCAGGACTAACTGAAGGTTTGCTGGAAGCAGTTGGTGATTTGGGACGAATCGATTTCTTTGAAGAAGCTACGGAACAGAAAACGATTCAAGCATTGTAAACAACAATTAAAGAACCAAAGTAGTGCAGGGTAGTGGGAACTAGAGCTGGGCGTAATTGATCAAAGTTGTATTACGGAATTACGCCAGCTCAGTTACGTAATTCCGTAATTTTCGTAATTTTTATGACGTCATCGTTATTTTAAAAGCATCCAAAAATCATCGTGTTTTGGATGCATTTTGATGGTAGACAAAAAGAATGAAATTTTAAACTTAACTTCAGAGACTCTAAAGTTTAACGGTTCGTTCGTCCTGTGTTGAAACAAATTCACAAGTAAACAAACCGCAGATCTTGGCGGCGTTGCCCTTTGTCTTATCGCGCTGATTACAGATAAGGAAATTGGCGCGAATCCAAGATCACGTGTATTTAACGCGATTTTGATTATTCTTGCCGGTGGTTCGAACTATTTTAATCAAACTAGATCTGTGCAAATACTTATAACGGTTAACAGATCAAAGAAAAATCGGTTAACTTTATTTTTTAGCCAAGTGTTCTCTCTCTCTAGTATTTAATAATGGGAAGATCCTGGGAAAAACGCTCTCGGAAGTGCGTCAGTGGTCCAGCTTGTCCTGTATTGAAACTAGGTCAACGTGACCCTAGGTCATATCGCCGATCAAAGCAATAAACACTGTGACGAGCTACGGTTAGCAACGTGACTAAGTTTCAGTTAGCAACGCAAAAAGATACTCTTAGCAATCGTTAGCAACTCGATACAAACTCCGGGCCTCTACCTTTACTCGTCCCATCACTAATAGTAGGCCCACTGAAAGTCAACCGCGCGGTCTTTAAAAAAGAACAACCACCCCATAACGTGTATTGTTATCATGCGCTGTTGTATGCGTGAAAAACAAACATATTCGGTTAACCATTTATTGATTTCATTGACGGTTAACTGTGACGTCCACTCGATTAACCGGTTAACCGTTAACTTCGCACAGCCCTAACTCAAACAAAAATAAACGAACAATTTTTTTTTGGTAAGACTTAAACAAGGAATTGCATAGAAAGTATATTTACAACGATCATTAATATCCGTTTGAACAATTACGGACAGATGCGTAATTACGTAATTTTGATTTGACTTACGTAACGTAATTCCGACGTCCGTAATTACGTAACTGAACGTAATTTCGTAATTACGCCCAGCTCTAGTGGGAACATTATTAACTTGCAATATTAGCCCATGGTAACGTTATTAGTTTACACCTAAATGAATAATGAACTATAGAAAAAGCAGCAATACTTCCTGCTTGAAGAGTTCCAAGACTTGGGACAGGTGTTCCTGCTGGGTACGATGTGACTGTTGTCTCTCCATTGCTATCAATCCGTACTATTTCCGTCTTAATCACTTCACCGGTTTTAGCATTTTTAACAAGACGTCGGATTACCTTTGATATGCAAATTGTAATTACTGTCGGATGGTATTAGTAGTAATTATTTCGGTTAAACAAAGTTGATATCCTCCGACTGATAATTGTAAGATGTTATGTAGTACAGTTGAATTGTACATCCACACTCCATGTCTATAATGCTTAAGATAGACTTTGGTTCATACGTATTTCAGCAAGCATTATGGTTTTGTCAATGCGCACAAATTATATTATTTTCATTTGCACCTTTTAACTACTGTTAACTCAAATTAACAGCTTTGTAATTCCCTATCATTTCATTCACAAAACCATCCTAGCTAAATGGCTAGTAAACAAGACATATGTTATTGGGAGATACAAATAAAAGTTTATGTTTTACCTTCTTTTTACCAGTTGGCACAGTCTTTTTTGTTGTTACAGTTGGTGTCACAGCAGGAGCTAAAAGTAGAAAATATCTTACACAACTATCTTTCAATATTACAACTTAAATTAAACCGGAAAAATAAGACTAACAGGTTGAGACCTAAAACATTGAAGTTCTCATCTTCCAACTTCCATTTACTCTTAGTTAGGCCCATACAGTATTATAAAATTAGTGAATAAAGTACTTTTTACAACTAGTTCAGATAAGTGCACAATTTTAAAGATGCCAAGAATTTATTTGTTTGGTCAAAAATATGCGCAAACAACAATGGATTAGAACACATTAATTTAAATTTATATAAATGTTTAAGACCAGGAAGCAACGAAACGACCATACGGTCAACAAGTCAATTGTCCCCTTTCTCCAAAAAGAATCATTAAGTCAACAGAACAAGTTCTAACACAACAGTAAATATTGCAAGATGCCAGAGGTGCAAATTGAACCACTGCCTCCTAGATAGCCACACTGGCACTTGTAAAGTAACCACAAAAATTCACTTACAATTACTTGATCATAATGATGTTAACTGACAATCAGACGGGTGCCTCTAAATACTACAGCAGTGTTTCTCAAACTGTGTGCCGCGGCACACTAGTGTGCCGTCTGTGGTCCTCAGGTGTGCCGCGAAACTTTTTGGAATTTTGCAAAATTATGTAGGAAACGTATTTGTGTTACGAGTGGGCAAATTTGGCATACGCGTCTTTAATGTACACACATGTATTTTCCCTAGTTTAGTAGCAAGTAGAGTAAACAGTATTGCTATGGGTAGCGATGAATTAAGGGTGATTGTCATGTCATAAGCACAATTCATTGTTCAGTGTGGTGTATTAATGTAATATTAACACATGCATCACATTTTGATTTTTGTCCTGCACGCTGAGTTAAGCAGCAGGAAAGCTCCCTAGATGACAGGAGAGAAACCATTTTATTAATAAGATTATTCCATAAGCAAACTTTAGTTATTTGATCCCATTTAAACTGTTATTTAGTACTCAGTTGTTAATATTTAGTACTCAGTTGGAATTGACGACGAAATGCGGTTGTGTTTGTCAAAAACGGAACCTCGTTGCGATATTATTTGTGCCAAACGACAAGCACACCCATCCTATTAAAATTTGCTGAATAAAATTACTTGATTCAATTTGTTTTGTTTAAGTGTGCCGCGTTTTTTTTTTAAATTTTCTTAGTGTGCCACGAGCTGGAAAAGTTTGAGAACCACTGTACTACAGGATCGCTTGGATCACTAAGATTGCTATGGAAAGTATTTCTAACCCTGTCTCAAACACTAATCTTAACTCATGAACTAACTTTAACCCCAACCCTAACATTAATATCATCTCTTTTCTAATTAAGTAGTATAGTAAGCGATCCAAGCGCTCCAAGTGCTCCCATGCGATCCAAGCGGTCCAAGCGATCCTGTAGTATTTAGAGGTACCGCAATTAGACATTATTAACATACCAATAAATTTTCTCATATGCGCTTCTCACTTTTTAGATTACTCCCAGCTTAATTATATACCAAGTTAAAGTATGGTGTGAAAGTGATCTAGACCTATGCGATCCAGCACATCAATTAAAGCGCTTGGATCGTTTGGTGCGTAAATGAACAGTAAATAATAAAGTTGAACCTAATTATTTCAGATGACTTACCCTTATCCTTTTCATGGCTGAAAAAATAAATTTAATTAATTCAGCCGCTTATTATTATCAATTGAATTAATTCAGTCTCGATTTATCTGATTAAAACTAATCGTAGACAAAAAAATTAGCCAGAAAAGACAAAAACTTACCTCGCATTTTTGTCTTCCATCTGCGCTTGACCACAGTCAGTCAACCAAAATTCACGTCTCCTAATTTTCCACAGGATCTTTTTCCAAACCTTACGATTCTTTTCACATAAAATGTAACGGTTTATAATATTATAAGAATACAAAAAACGTAAAATTGCTTATCAACGCAAAACAACGTGTGACAAGCAATCCTGCGAATAAGAGAAATATATACGATTTCTATGAAGGCGTAAGCTTGTTTCTATGTTTCTATTGTTACGTACCTATAACAAACATCGCAATGGAAGAATAATTTTATTTTTTTTATTTTACAATGAATAAGAGTGATTTGAAAGGTATACTTGATTGGAACGTGGACGAAATAGAACGGAAAGTAAATTTAGAAGTAAAGAATACAATTGACAGTTTAACGTGGACCAAAGGTAGACTTTATTTTTATTCAGATTTATACAGGATATTTAGTCTTTTGTAGTCCATTTGTCGACTACATTTTGCGATCTAATTTTAACTGCAACTTCTTTAGCGTAAAAATATTTTTTCTTACAAAAAAAGCTAGATAAAATTCATAACGTTCGTTAGCATGGTGGGTTAGTGCTGCGTGAACTCAGTGAAACATCTCTGCTAACTCGGCGATGGGCGCGAGGTAATCTGACGTTTGCCGATGTGGTATTGCCCTTGAGTTTTTCCATTTACGGGAATACTGTAATTATAAATATTATATTCCCTATAATATATATATAGGACTACATATTAAAGTATTTTGCTTTTCTTAATCTGATCTACAAGTTTGGATAAACTTTCCTTTGTTTGGGTAAATACAACAAAGGGCTAAGACTCACACTATTGAGTAAACAGTTCGACTTTGTTATTCGATATATCCTTCTTGCCTTGGAAATACCTACACAACTCAATAGTTACTTGTACGGATAATAAACTCACTATTCTACGCGGTTTTCTGATATGATGTTTAAGGTGGGAAACTAACAGTTTTCTACATAACAGTCGTTTTAAGCAGTGTTTCATAAACTAGTTTTAGCTTACGGCACATTACCAAAGATATATTAAAACAGTGTGTAATCGCATTCAGTTGTCAAAATAGTATGTATTTTTACGCTAACTTTTTAATTCTACTACCAACCCAAAGGCCTGATTAATCGTAAGAACCGGGCAAACTTTAGCCAATACTTTGGCCGTTAAATTATAATTTCGCCTTAATTAAACCGACGATATTTTACCAGTTGTTGCTATCGGAGATTCGGGGGTCGGCAAAACCTGTCTAATCAAGAATTTTTGCGAGAGCAGATTCAGCCAGTCTTACCACGCTACTGTTGGCGTAGATTATGGCTTTAAAGTACAAGAGATAAATGGAATTCCCTTGAGGGTAAGTATTGTGCAAAATAAACGTTATACTCAGTAATGGGATTCAAAATTTTACGAACAGGTTCTCTTTTGTATCGTACTTACTAACAACCGGTTCCCTAAAAGGTCTTCTGTCTGTAAAAAAGAAAGAATCGGATCGGTGATTATCCCAACGTTCCAAGAGCGGGTTCGACCTAACCCATGCGAACCTCTTGAATCTCATCACTGGTTATAATCATTAAAGGGGTGAATCAATGTTTTTGATTATTTGGACGGCCGGGACTTGTATATTGTTGAATTTATGACCAGTTAGCGAATATCTCGTGAGGTAAAACTTTAAATAATATTTTCTTGAAGGTTCACATGTGGGATCTTTCTGGGGATGATCATTATTATGAAGTAAGAAAGGAATTGTTCGATAACGTCGACGCTTGTTTCCTAGTTTATGACGTAACTTCCCGTCAGTCTTTTCAAAATTTAGGTGAGTTGATTGGCCAGTGTTAAAGCGACCGATACATATACAGATTTCAATATAAAAAACAGTCTTGGTGATGATCGCATCAAGGGTTCGAAACCTAGACAGGAAAAAAGTAAAATAAAAACAAACGAACATAGAACAATTACTTTCTTGCTGTACCCCGATCTTTGATTTACAAGACTCGTAAAAATAATGAAAAATGGAATAAAATCTGCAAATAATTTGCTCTCCAACCTATTTTAAAGTTTTAGTCTAAATATCGTTTAACCGTTAGCTTGGTGGATTAGCGCGTCCCTTTTTAGCCTCAGGGTGGTAAGTTCAAAACTGGTCGCTAGTTATTTGATATATGTGTCCTTTGCATGGTATTTAGTGGGCATTGTCTGGACCCAATACATTGATGAGATCTGCCAAATTAAAGGAGCGTCTCGGGCATATACAACACACTGCAATAGATTCTTAAACCCAACGGTGGGCGCGAAGAAATCTGACGCCGCTCGCGTTTTCCTATTCACGGAGATAAACATAAATATCCTATCATATATATGTTTTTGTTAAAGTCATACCCTATAAAGGTCGGAAGCAGTTGGAACCCATTAGAGATAATCAGTTTGGACCACCGAATTTATAAATCACCAATACTTTTTTTTGTAGAAAAATGGATGGTCGAGTTGGGAAAAAGACGCTTCAAAGCAGTGGTGGTTGTAGCAGGCAATAAATCAGATCTAAGATCAAATGTAAGTAGGATGATAGACTAAATCGACAAATTAGTCTGGTAGTTTAGTCCGTCGCCTTTCAATTAAAAGGGTTGGAGGTTCGGAACTATTCGTTAGCTAGTCGGTTGTATTCTTGGGAAAGGTACTTAACGGACATTGCCTGAACCTAGCGGATTAATGGGTTCTACTAAATTGAAGGAACGTGTAAATCATACACAAAAACTACAATAGGTCCGGTAACCAACGGTGGGCGCGAGATGATCTGACGATTGCCCATGTGTTAACCTCCTTGGTTTTCTCATTCACGGGAATAAACATAAATATTCTATCTTAAACTATAACAAATTAATGAAACCGCAATAGGTTCTTTCTCTGTTAAATTTGCACCATTAGTTGCAACCTGATGAGAGTGTGGTTCGCCTTGTAATTACTGTTCGTTTTACCGTCTTTTCCTGATCCTATATGCCGTGATTTTCTTTATTTAATACTGGTGAAAAGAGAATAAACTAAACAATACTGGTCCCAGTAAATGGGTAAACAAGGCGACACGGAACGGGCAAGAGTCAGATTACCTTGTTTCCATTGTCGGGTCACCAGACCTGTTGTAGATTACGTGATTTAGTTGGTGTATGTTCCTGTGTTCTGTTCAACCGATTAATCTAACGGGCCCAGGCGATATCCGAGAAGCTCCTTGTACAAGGAAACATCCTTTTAGCCAGTGGCACGTTTGTGTCTAAAAACTCTTATCTTAATACCGGACTAACTAACCAATTAAGCTATGGATATAGACAACATAATGTTCGATAATTTCAGAAAAACTGCGTTCCTTTGATTGAAGCGAAAAAGTGGGCGAAAGAAAGGAACCTAAAACATTTTGAAACCTCAGCAAAGACTGGTGACAGCGTCAATGCTTTGTTTAATACAATGCTAAACGCGGTGGTCGAGCGGGATAGGGTTTCGAAATAAAGACGAGGGGCCGAGAACATTCGATACCTACACAAATAGTGAATGCTAACATTTAGCTTTAGCATTCTGGTATTAAAATTCATCGTCTGGCCGAGTTAGACATTAGAATAGGAACAAAATTGGCACCACGACCGATACCAACCGTAACTTTCAATCGCTTTAAATCAAAGTTTTACCGAACTTATATTAACAAAGTTATTAAACTTGCGTCTTCAGTACTTTCTATACAAGGAATTAGCAAAACTTTAGATTTGGATAAAAATCCAGCTCGTACCCCTAACCCTTTTAAGAAAGCGATCAAATGGAAAAAGCACAATTTATTTGCACTCCAACCGTAAATTGAATGAAGAACGTTAAAGAAAACAAAATAGCTTTCAATAATATAACGGACGAATACGAAAAGAAACAAAAATATCGGCAGGCAAAAACAACACGATTATTTAGCCTCCAACAAAATTTACAATATAATAAAATATGCAATCGAGCCGAAGTCCAAAAGCACTGTACAAAAAGTATGTCCTCGTTAACTTCCAAGCGGTGGTAAGGTTGATGGAATTGTCTGGCGTCGCAAACAGAAGTTTGGAGGTTTGGCTGAAAAACAAAAATCATTTAAAATTCGGGCATTTAAATGCTGGCGGAAATTTAATCTAAAAGCAAACTGCCCAAAATAATTTTTTAATATTTTATTTTTTTGGAGGTGCCATTGACCAGCAGAGAACAACGTTATGAATAGAACTATAATCGAGTAAATGTTAGAAAATACAACTGACCAAACAAAGCTTTAAACATCTGACAACCATTCCTTTACAAATGCTGACACTTATGTAGCTCGATCAAATACTAATCTGACGGAAAATTATCAACTAAACTTGCCTTGAACAATTACATTACCGGATTTTTATGCCAAGAACACGACGAAAAACTAAACACTACTGGCAACCTCCTTGAAAAAAAATATTTCGGACAGTGAGCTTTCAGTTTACAATAAAATGTGCATATAGTAGATAAAACTGAATTGATTTTTCAACTTTTAGAGGGGCAAGATGTTACAAGCTCGTCAGTGAGTAGAAAATGGTTAATCAGCCAGGTTTAACTGATCGAGCAGCAAAGAGATTACATCATTTGAGTGGGGGTGGTTTTACAACCAAGTTCTGGTGGAAACTTGATTACCCAAAGTGCTTCATCCAGCGGAAAAACTTCGTTCCTGCTTCAACGTCGAGTCTTCCAGAAGTATTTGGGCCAATTCCGGGGGTTTTTATTTTGTTTTGGGGTAATTAACATGGTGGCCACTACTGAGGATTATTTTATCGATTACTGAACTTTTCTACAACAGAATTTTTTAAACTTATCTCGATATTGAATTCAAAACTTATCTAATAGTTTAACACTAGCTTATAAACTAAAAATTGCTTTGACTAAATGTGGCCACCCCGTACAAAGTTTAGTATTATTCATTGTTTTATCAATGTGATTAGAGCGTGTAAGTGTTTTAAATTGGTGGAAGAAATCCATTGTATGGTGTGTACGTTGCGTATGTTTGTGTATGTAGCGCCGCGGCAGCTCATGGCTTCCCCCGCTGGGCTACGTTCGTGCTGTAGGGAAAAAAGAATTTCCTTCAAATTGAATGATGTATAACGGACGGACAACACCACCACCAACTTAGGATACACACCACGCCTTGTGAAATAATTTCTTTGCATAAAAATGAAAGGTATACAATCATTTAAGAGTGCTGATTTCTTCAATAACAAAGTTTGCATAGCTTGTTTTAGACGCAAGTTTAACAGTTAAACTTAAATCTTTCAACAACGACAGAATTAAAAGGCAAAAGACTGGGGAATAAAACTTTAAAATAAACAAACCATTCAGCAGCAGGAGAAGAGGTACCACAGCTGATGGAAAATAAAAGTAGCACACTACTCACCATTTAGCACTAGTAGTTATGATATCCCTGGTAGGCACCGTGGAAATGCCCACGGCTCCCATACCAGTTAGTATGGTTTGAAGGAGTTCTGGTGTCCGCCACCCATTCCCCTTCTCGGTGCCTTCCCGAACCCCGGCCCTGTGGAAGAACAAACCGATTACATCCTGGAAAAGGTACACAGATACCGAATAACACCTTCCATCAGGAAGCTTTTGGTTTAAACCTTTGATAAAATTGGTTGTTAAATTGTACAAAAAAAAATCTAAACAAATTGACAGTTTAAGATATCTCTTGGCTCATAGCGATGCGGTTGTTATCGTCATGAATATTCAGACAGGGATAACTTTTCATAATCATAGCCAATAATTTTGATTCAACACAATAACATAGAACAAACAAAATAATAATAATAGAAAGTGTGGCGGCTCACTTTCGATGTCTTACCTCCGCCGT
Organism: Ciona savignyi; assembly: GCA_000149265.1. Taxonomy (NCBI): domain Eukaryota; kingdom Metazoa; phylum Chordata; class Ascidiacea; order Phlebobranchia; family Cionidae; genus Ciona; species Ciona savignyi. The sequence continues at coordinate 950,680 of CH003409.1, read as the reverse complement.
AACCCCCCTGCTGGTATCCGCCATAATTACCATAACCACCTTGGCCATACCCCCCATAACCACCTTGGAATCCGTCGTAATTCATGTTATAGCCGTAGCCTAAACGGAAATCAATTTTTAAGTTTTACATTTGTTCTAGTACATGACATTTCAAACACTCACCTCCACCGCCATAACCCCCTTGGTGACCATATCCACCACCACCTGTAAATAAAAAGTTGGTTTAAAGACTGAAAACTTTATAAAACCAATGAAATATTTGTTTATTCAATTTGGCTCATAGCGATGCGGTTGTTATCGTCACAATTATTCAGACAGGGATAACTTTTCATAATCATAGCCCAATGGGAAACAAAATATGCAGTAACGAACCTCTCATTCCAAAGCTACGACCACCAAATCCGCCACCTCGCCCACCACCAGGGACCTGTGGCTGAGCTTCTTTCACATCAACCTGAAATAAATTAGTATAAGAGGATATTCATTCACATTCATGTGTAAGAAATATTTATGTAATGCAAACTAAAGGTGTTCAATTTTCATGCTTCTTGTGGATTTAACAGGTTGTTATAATGCAAACTACAGATGTTTAAACCAACCTTAGAGCCATCTAACTCTTGATTTCTCTGAGCACATGCTAGTTTAATGCAGCCATCTTTCTTGAAAGTGATAAAACAGAAGCCACGATTTTTCTCTGTGGTTCGATCAACCGGCCTCTCAAATTCTTCAATCTGTAATGGACAACAGGTTTTAAAACAATCTACATTTATAAAAGCATTCATGGGGTGAATATACATACCTCGCCGAATTGAGAAAAGTGTTCCTTGACCTTCTCATTGTCAGTGTCAGGGTTGATGCCACCAACAAAGAGTTTGCCATCTCTTCTTTGTGCTTGAGCTTTCTTGGGGTCAATTTTACGTCCATCTAAGTAGTGCGACTCAGCCTCGAGTACCTTTAAGAGTTAAGATATTAACACATGGATTTATTCTGCCGGGTGCCTCTATTTACTACAGGATCGCTTGGAACCCTAACCCTCCAATAGATCCAAGCGATCTTTAATCTGTAATTAGAGGTACCCCATTTTGCCAGTTAAGTCAAGAAAGAGGTGAAAATAGTGCAGGGGTAGTAGTGAAATAAAGACTTTGCACAGAAAAAATTTTAGTTACAGTATCCTAGTGTTAAAATTTCTCAAAAAAAACTAGCAAACCTTTTTAACGGTTTCTGTATCTTGAAAAAGAACGAACCCAAAGCCACGAGAACGCTCTGTTTTGCTGTCCTTCTTGATGGTACAGTCTCTGACCACTCCGAATTTGGTAAAATACTCTCGCAGTCCAACTGTAATAAAAATTGAAGTTTTAACATTTGACACTTCAAACCTCAAGAGCATTTAATGAAACAAACGGCTCATAGCGAAGCTACATAAAGTATCGTCATTTTATCAGATGTTGAAAATAATCATTGCCATGTATATTTTTGTGGAGAAAAGAGGGAAAACCCATGGTTTAAACAAAATTACCTGATTCAGTATCCCATGAAAGACCGCCAACAAACATTTTCCTGAAATAAATTGAATTTAAGAGATTGTTAACTAGTTCAGTTAGTCGCAGTAAACGACATCCCAATTAGTAAAATCAGAACAGCATTTTAGAGTAATGTAGGGCTCAGGATTTTGTCTTCAACACAAAGCTCACAACGGCATAATGACAGCAGGCACTGCCACCGATGTAGCGTCAGTCGCAAATTACGAACATCATTGCACTATGGGTACCTCTTATTTTACAGGATCGCTTGGAACCCCAACCCGCCAAGCGATCCAGGAATAATTAGAGGTACTGTTTCTACATTACTTTTAAATTAAACACAGCATAATAAAACAAATCTTACAAATCGTTGTCTTCGGTTGCATTAATAAGACTGCCTTCCTCTTCAGTTTTGGGTTCAGCATTGGATTTATCGGCATTAGCGGCGTCTCCGCCAGCTTCTTGGTTTTCTTCGGCGGTTTCATCATTGCCATTACCGTTCGACACTTCAGCATCTTCTTTAAATTTGTCTTCGTTGACTTCTTGGTTAATGTCTTCAGGTGCACCGATTGGTTCATCAACGACCGGTTCATCCTGCTGCGCTTGCTCGGCGAACTCTTCCGGGGACTCTGTAGTTTGTTGGACTGGATCTTCGTTGCCGTTCTCCGACATTTTGAACTTTTTGGATGCAAACTAAACGTCGATAAGTGCTAAATCGACGTGATTTCGGTAACCTTTTCGTAATAGGTTGTCAAATACCTTCTAACACTACCTTATTTTACGTCGCCACGTGGCAAAAATGCAATAAAACTACACAGTAAAACCTCGTCGAATCTGTTTCCGAAATGAAGCAAATCGTTCAAGGACCATGTGACATAGCCACGCCATTTTACCACGTGATCCAAAACACAGCGTCTCATTGGTTGTTTGTTACCGCGCATGCGCATTGTTAATCCGCTTTGTTCGCTTGCGGGGAAAAAAGGGATTTTTTTCTTTTCCAAATACAATTTGCCTGTGATCAATTGTGGTTTTCGGCGGGAACTTCTAATTTGTCTACCGCATTTGAATACACTTCGCGCCTTTTTTCGGCTACGTGATTACTCCTGTTTACTCGACTATTGTTTGCCTGTGGCTGTAAGTTTCCGTGAAAAAGCATAATGAGCGGCTGGAGCCCTGAATGTATTTATAACACAATACAAAGGCCAAGACGGCTGTTACACTACTAAGTTGTTTTCTCTTTTTTCTTTCTTGTGATTTTTAAAGAGGGTTGCTTTCCTGTTTCTTTGGAATGGTAACAGCTTTAATATATTTTACACTGATTAAGAGTGATACATATTTTAAGTCCTATGTTCTAACACAACCCAACAATCCTTTATTTTCGTGTTTTAAAGATTTCAACAATGGGTAATAATGATGAAAATACAAACAAATAACCTAGTTTTTCTAGACTGTTTTCGGTATTACCAAAGTAGGCTAGTTTCTCGCCTTTAACTGCCGTAATTCGACACCAGTTCCTCTCGTCAATCAAGTAATATTAAAAGGCTTAAAATAATAAGGAGTTGCACCAACACACACAATCTTTCTGTTTGCGTCTTTATTTTTAACAAGATTATTTTTCAAAGCGGTTATAAACACATTAATAACTTGAAAAAAGCACTATACACCTAAGTTTTGTTTTAAGGCAGGGTAATACACACCACTTTGCTAACAACCTTTGGATTTTAAGGTAACAATTTATATAAAAGTGAGACCAAGTTCAAAAAATAGTTGACCGGAACTTTGAATGCAGTGTAAAAATGTTTTTGGGTGGACGCATAAGAAAGTACACATTTAAGAAGTATTATTTTAAGATCATCATTTTTTCAGTACATTTTTCTTAGACTGTACTATTCGGAGTTGATTTCTGTGGGATCTTACAAAGCAATTGCAACCGATATGTCTCTCATCAAAAATCTTCTTACATACCAGAAAATGCATAGTGTGTTAAATTGGGCAGTTTCAATACAACAAACTGGCAATAACATTACTGGCAGTTCATTTTTAATAATACAACATGTTGTCAGTGATTTAACAGCGGATCCAAATGCTCAGTGTTCTAAGCAGGGTCAACTACATCTACCAGATCATTTCTTTGGGTTTGGGAAATGATTATAAGAAAGTGGAGGAGTCTACATCGGCAAGTATTCCCTCGCACACCCGCTTGTACACAAACGCGTCTCCTTTAAGACGCTTCCGGCGAACCCCACATAGACCCTCCGGGACCACCAGCCCCCGGAAAATGAAGACCTGCTGATCACATGACAGACCTCGAGTTCAAAATCGAGAACCACTTTTCCGAAATCGTCTCTCATCTGACATCGAACCACGTACCTGAGTATATCAATATAGTAATGAATAGTTAGGCAGAGAAAACAACTTGTAAAATGGTAAAGATTGCTTTGAATTGGTTAAATTATCAATCAAAATGCAAAAGCTATTTAATCTTTCTGAGCTAGCAGCATAACTGTTCAGATGGTCGGATAAATACAAACAAGTTACATAGTTTCCATTGCCTTTAATTAATTCAACCAAGACACTTACTCAATTATTCATGGTATTCACATACAGACAAGTTTTATTTCACTGTGTGTGGTTTAAAAACAAAATCGCATCTTTGAATTACCAGAGGTAATAAATTTTTATCGTGGATTAATGCCTTGAAGCAATTTCTAATTTATTTAAAATGACTTTAAAGTGCCAATCTACATCACAATATATAGTTTGAATACACTGCCAAATTTTAAAGGTTATATTAATGGTACAAACTGGCACAAATTTTAACGGCTATAGTTTCAACACATTAACACACACCTTTAAATCAACATAAAACAATAGGTGTATAATTTAGTTTCAGTTTAGTTTATTAATTTTTTGCTCCAGTTTTTAAAACACGTCATTAAAATAAAGGATATAAATTAATAAATATAAAATACTTGTTACTACCCCAGACCTACCCATTTTCTTTAAATTCCATGTGCTTTGTTGGAATAATGCGTTTCAACTCATCTAGTAGTAAAGCCGCCTCGCATCGGTTAATGTTGGATACGTTGTATGACGCCTGATAGAATTGGGGAATTTATTAAATAAGATAGAAAGGTTGGGGACACAAATGAAGTATGACATGAAATAGCAATATTATTTAGAAAAAAATGGGTTGCAAAATTCTGGTTGAAAAATAGTGTACAACAGACATGGGCAAACTACTGCCTATTTTCCATATTTTTTAGATTAATGTTTTATTAACAGTGACACACTATATGTTATCTCGTTCCAAGAATGAAATAATTTTGACCTCTGATTCAAAAAGTGTGCCCATCACTGGTTTACAACAAAGTGTGTTACGAAAACACCCAGTTTTAAAATAATAAAACTATCAAAATACCACAGAAAAAGCATACCTTTATCTTCCTCGGGCCGGAATCGGAACCTAATCTTTTCCTCCCTGGAGTAAGGATCATTTTCATCTTATCGAGTCCTCTTTCAAAGCTCCCGAACATGCGACTCTTCTTCTGCTTGCTTGGAGTCATCGGTTCAAAGTGAGCAGTGTGCAAGGAGTCGTCCACTGATTTACACCTGCAGAGGGTTGGAGTGAAACAACATATCACACACACTGCAGGACTTAGGAAACCAAACTGTATAACCTTAATAAAAAAGGAAATTAACTATACAGTATACAATCAAGGAAAATTAATTGAATTAAATTTTTTTAAGGTTTTTTAATCTGTGTTATTTAGGTGATGGTAAAATGAACCACTTATTTGTAAAGAGCTTAACAGAGCTGACATAGTAAAACGTTCTTCACGTTTTACAAAATGATAAAGCAGAGCAAGACAAACTGAACTTTTAAATACAAAATCATGCACGCCATGGGACCTAAAAAAGACTGCATATAAAGTAGTCTGTTCTACAAGTATGCTTTCATATTTGTGGTCCAGAGTTAAAGAACTCATAATCTAAACCCAGATAATTGTAGAGTTAAGCATTCAAATTTAAACCTAGATTGGGTAATCTGAACCTGGAGTTATTATATTGAGTTTTGATAAAGATTTGCAAAACTCGCATTAAATCTACCTTACCACATTTTAAAGTCACTTTATTGAATGTTTTTGCATTTAGAAAAATTAAACCATATAGAGTAAGCCAGAACAAAAAAACAAGACAATCACACGTAGAAAATAATGCCAATTTAAGTCATGCGAACGGGGGTGGCCTGATCACACAACAAACCTTTGCCTTTGGGTAAGACGATTAAATAGTTTCAAGGGTGAGGGAGGGCAGCGTCCCGCAACACTTTAGTAAGATTTGTCATATAAATGTTAGTGGAGAAAATTATCAGTGCAGTGAGTAAATAAACAAAATGGTCACCCTTTCGTGTTAATTTCTTACTGATATTGTGAAATTTAGGGTAGTTACACCCGGTTATTGTGTTAGTGGGAGAAAATGTGACGAAAATTTTGTAAATAAAATAAACAACCGTTGTTATGTTCTTGGTGATGACTATGTGGATTGCTGGAAATAGACATTAGCATTTATGTGCAGACAGGCATGCCAAAAAAAAAAAGGTCTTTTAAATGTGTGTTTCTAAAAAAAGTTTGTCAAATGATCGAAAATAGTAATTAAGCGATTACACAGAAAGACTTTTTATTTCAAGCACTCATAATGTGTTACGGAAATCAATTTTGAAGTTTTCGGATGTTAGTTAGGAATAAAAGGGGTGAAGTGACTTTAGCTATATATCTAACTTCACTGCACAGAATATTGATGTTGCAAACCAATCTGTGCATGTTCACATTCGATTACATTTGGACTGTGAAAACGATCGCTTAACGAAATGATGGAAATGGTCAATTAACTTGATTTAATCAAAATGAAAAGGAATCATAATGACAAGGAATAGACCAACTTCATCTAATCACAATTTAATGATTGTGGAAAAGATTAAAGTAGAATTAACTTACTTTCTTTCAGGACTCAAAGGATTTGATTGTGATTCGTAGTTCGCCATTTCCATGTTGAGTGATTTTCGATAATCATCTGTAAATGGCAGCTATTTGTTTAAACACTAACTTTTTGTTCTAATAGGATAGGATATTTATGTTAATTTATCCTTGTGAATGATAAAACCAATCACATGGGCAATCTCAGATCACCTCACGCTCACCGTGGGGTTACCGGAGCTATTGCAGTAATGTAGGCCATTAAAGGCCCGTTACTCCAGCGCCCCAGAGCCAAAATGGATCGGGGATTTAGCGGTCAAGTAGGCCAGTATCCTGAAAGAAGCTTATTAAATGCTTGACTGGCATAGATGTGAGAACGTCAGATTAAAAAACTCAAAAATTTCTATATATGGTCACAGCAAATGCTGGACAATAATTCTTGCAGATGGTTTACTCGCCATTTTTCCACTGAGGCGGCGACATGGTGGACACAGGGGGAGTTCTTGAGCGGTGTTGTTTCCTTCGTCCAACTGTGTTTGTCTGACTCGGGACATTGTTGCTTGCCGTGCGGAAAGCAGTTCTAAAACATTCAATTTTATTAAAATTGTTTGGTTAAATTATAATTGAAATACAATTGTAAAATCCAAAGTTTAATAAAAATGGAATTGTCAGTGAAACGAAAGAAAAATTATTTTTATCATCATGCTACAGGGCAGTGGTCTAGTTTCCCGACCAATTAGTTTCATGGTTATTTTCAGGACATTGACCAATTTAATTAAAATCGATCATTCATTATTGTAAGCATGCATTATTCTGGTGACTGTCAGTGTTTGGTATTCTTTTCTTGCACTCTTAATTTGCCACTGGGTCTTTTTGGCCGCTTATTATTTTTCTTCAATTGTGATAAAATTGGTATCATATTCTTCCAAATTTTCCACATTTATTGGGCCCCGTATTGTTTTAAATGGTGATAACATTGGTATATTATTCTTGCACTCTTAATTAAAGTAATTCACCATCTATGCTTCAATTATAGTCCAACACTCAATACGGTGCAGTATAGCTCACTTTTTGTTAGCAATGACTGCGGGAGTAGCAATAGCGGTGGCAACATCCTGCAATCGCTTGGGCAGTTGGGGTGTCGCAAAGTTTTCTTTCAAACTATCATCGACTGATTTTGTTCGTCTGTTGGAAATTAAAAGGTTAATTTTAATTATTAATTGAAATGAATTTTTAGGCGAAAATAGGCTTCAACTTTCCACCAAATATGGCCTACTTTTACCAAATATTCAATTTCCATGCTAAAAGATTAAGACATTCAATTTTGGTGAATAATAATAACCAGGTAACAATATTTGATGACAACAGTGTTCGATGCGTAGTTTACTGCTCTGAGGATAAACACAATGTAAATACAACCTTCGACTGCTGGAAGGTGACGGTTCGCACATCAACCTGGTGCTCTCCCCACGGTGATCTTCAAGGACCTCTAGTGACCAGACGTCACCATCCAGGGTGTCCCCGTCGCTATCGCGTCGATAGTAATTCTTACGACTCATCGGTTCGGATGGGGGAGGGCCGTATAATGACTGGGCAATTCAGGAATTTAACCATTGAGAATCCAAATAATGAAGTTTATTAGCACAAATTTTGGAAGAAATAATCAAAACTTTAGCAGCATGGTTTATTGTTATTCAACTAAGGTATAAGCAAAAAGGTGAAATAGAAACTGATTTATGCCTTTTTTGCAGCAAAATGTCAATTACAAGCAAAAAGAAAAATCATGGGTCGAATTAAAAATTGTTTCCATTTTTACATCGAAAACTAGAAAGAAATGTACATGTAAAAACTTTATAGACAACAGCACACTGAGCACAATAAAACTAGATAAAGCGTTGCCTCTTCAAAAAATAAAATGAGCAATGGATTAAAAGGCATAGCCTACTTACCTTGGAAACATTATCTCTGTGATTCCTGGCCAAAGGTTGTCTGGTTTTCTTACCAGGTCGAGGAGTCCGAGCTTTTCCTTGGTCAGGACCTCTGTTGAGTATTAATATATTATTAGGGATGCATAAGATAAAAAATGTTTGATATTTAAATCTTAAAAAATCATCCTTTTTTAATGAGCATTTTATACCGTGAGTTAGAATTCAGAAGTAAAAACGGAGAGGTTTTTGGTTGATTCGGAAAAATACATCCTAATTATTATCTTCGGTAATGTATAAAGTGTTGCATGAATAGTGTTAAAGGTTTCCTTGTAAACAACACTACATGAGAGTAATCTTAAATTGTATACAATACAGCAGCAATATAAATTATTGACCTTATGTTAAAGACAGCTTGAATTGTATACAATACAGCAGAATTATAATATATTGATATTGACATTATTTTAAATCCTCTTAAATTCTAAACAATACAGCAGTATTATAATATATTGACATTATGTTAAATACTGACGACAAGATTTTAAACAATGCACTTGGAATAAAAAAAATTTAAAGAAAGTTCTAGAAATTACCTGGTGGTGGGGACAACTGGATGGGGCTCTGAATCCAAGGTCATCTGAAGACGCACCGGCCGACCTGAGGTTTTCTTCTTCAAAAGCAGGAAGTAAGCCGCTGTCAGGTAATCGTAATTCCACTGTTGAGATGGTGGTTTGCATTATGGTGGAGTTGGTTTAGTGTTCAATGGGAGGCATATATATTTATACTAATTTCAGGATGATAAAATTAGGATAGGATATTCTTTATCCTCGTGATTGGAAAACACAAGAGGCGTTAATGCACAGGTAATTATCATAGAAGCTATTTGAGTGTGTTGTGTTGTGTGTGTGTAATTGAAACGTTTCGTCAATTTAGTAGCCATGCACCATTTTAAATGATTTGTAATTGTAACCAGTTAAAAATTTAACTAACAGGTGTATATGCAAAAACACAAAGTAAACATTTTTAAAAACACTCTTTCATTCTACTATTGTACATCAAAGTCCAGTTAATAAGGTATAGATTTTTGAATATTTCAGTGAACCCAAATGTATAACTGACAGAAATTGCGTGTCTTTTTATCTGATCACGCCTGGCCCTAATTCTTATTAAACCACATCATAGTAAGTAGAAATGGAAGCCATTTTAGTCGCTGTGTGTCCGCAGTAATTGAAGTTCTCACTTCTCATACCATGACAGAAATTCTTGTTAAAAGGCAACATGAAACTAATACACAAAAAGCAACTTTGAATAAACTTTCCCTTTATAGGGAATTGGATAAATACATGTATGTGGGGTGGTTAAAATGTGTGATTTTTAGTTTAAATTCATTATGGTATTGTTGAGAAAAAAAGTTCACATTAGTTTACAGATTTTTTACCACCGCTATCGGCGCTTGGCTTATGGGTTAAGTGTGTCGCTTTTCAGCCAAAGGGTCGCAGGTTTGAAACTGGTGGCTAACTAGTCGGTTGTGTCTGTGGAACATCACCTAAACCCAGTAGGATGATTGGGTGGGCGAGAGGTGATCTGACGATTGCCTGTGTGTTAACCCTCTTGGTTTTCCTACTCACAGGGATAAACATGACTATCCTATCTCGAATTCTATCCTTATGCAGAACTGCAGAAGTCGCACCTTTTCAAGTTCTGCTTTCATTGTTTCACGCGATACTTTCCGATGAACACTCATCTCCGTGACAACGTCATCGTCCAACACCGACGTCTAGAATACAAATGAAAATCACATGAATGCTTGCAATTAAGTGAGAAAGTTAAAAAACAATGGAGATTTAAATCTTGTGTGTCTTTTAAATGAAAACCATGTGTAAAAAACATTGGAAATTTGGGAAAAAAAACTAGATGATATTTTGGGATTCTACACTACACTACACTTATAAGGGTTTAATGATAAAAATGAGCAGTAAATAAATTGTATTAGAAATAATCATTTTGAATCCGATTCATATTTTAAAAATTTAGTTTCGCTTAACAGTATCACTTGTTTATACAAAAATAAATACAAATAAAAAATATACATAAAAAATCAAACAAAAAAATTTAGGATGACATTTTAAAAACTAGACCTGGTATTTTGAATTCCACTCGACAGGCACGCCCATTTCCTTCGTTATCCAAACATGATTCAGCAGTTCATCGACAGTGATTCGGCGTTTTGGGTCAACTTGAAGGAGTTGTTTCAATAATATAAGGCTCTCTGAGCTTAGCCAATCAGGCGTGTCGTATTTTCCCGACTAAAAAATAAACAAACATTTATGAATTGTTAACCTGTGGTAAATAATTTGCGATTAGTACTATTGTATATTTGTAATTAGTCCCACCATTCCTAAAATTAAAATTTTTAATTACATAATTAAGATGGATTGTCAGCTTTGGAAAAACAAAGGGATTTACAAGACATGCATTCTTCAGAATGTTATGTGCCCACATGGGGTTTGTCATAAGTTTTTTTTCTGTTACTTAAAAGAGTCAGTTGATAGTGGTTTAGTTGTCTCGCAAGACATTTTCACAGGTAAAGGCTCAGAATATGAATGGAACCTAGAACCTGTTTTGACTAATCGCGATGCAATAAGGTAAAACGATACAGCAATAATAAAAGTTATTGAAAAGTACCAATACTAAAAGGGCATTATAACATTTATATAAGCCTGTGGTGCACAGGGCAAAAATCCGCGCTAGTAAAAATTTACTCTTGCAAATAAAAAACTAATAACCGTTTACCGCAACCGCTTTCTATTCATGTAGCGTATAGGGGAATAAAAAACAAATCCTCATCATTGCAAGCGTTTTTATAATACACATGGCATATTATTTTGTTAAAAGATTTACTTCTGTTACTCGTATGAAAGTGTAAAAAAATTCTTATAGGGCTGAAATTTAACGAATTTTTGGTCCTGGTATATTTCTATTAAATTAAGATTTTTATGATTTTAGGAGAGGAAAATCAAATGACTGCTTTAGTGCTCTTTACAGCAAAAAAAGTACATCAAAGGGAAAGGCATAAGTAATAACTACTATGAACACTGGGTAAGTTGTTTCAAAATCCAGTGTTTAAAGCCCATCATCATGTTAGAGTATGCTCGTATGGTTATATGGATTTTTAAGTTTAAATGTTCATGTTTAATCATTATACAATAATGCAATTAGTGGTCATTGCAGTAAATTTTGTGGGGTGGTAAGTTGTTTTATTTTGATGCCATAAACATAACTCACATTTCATCATACAATGTTAAATTGTAAAGTGTATTTTTAATATTCGAGTCCTTTAACGATCCCTGTAAAAGCTAGATAATTGTTTAGGTTGTTTAAACACAGATGACTTCTAAACCTATCTTCTGAAATATGTATGATTTAAGATTTGGAAATAATTTATGTTTAGACATAATTTATGCATGTTGTAATCAATTCTTATACAACAATAGAATGCTGAAGTGAACTTTAAACCATAAACATACATGTCAGGAAACACTTTTGCTTAATTCCTATTCTTACCCGCCCCTCTGCGGCTCGCTATTAACTAGTGGCGTTTTTAGCAACTAGTTTATGCGTTCTAAACCGCCTTTAAAAAATATGGAAAAGCATAACTGTAGTGAACTCCATAGAAAACATTTTGTGGAAAATCGTTAGCAAGCCAACCGCTAAATTTGGTTTGTACCCTCCTTGGTTTACGGACAAGACCGCCCCCTTGAAAATTTTCTAGAAATGCTGTTGCTCTTAACCCATCACTTCCTTCTTGGTGTGGGCAGACACTACACACAATGCAAACTTGCATACAACGACATCAATAGTTTTTATATAATATGCTGACTTTGCTCTTTGTGTTCTATCTTTAAGTAATCTAAGTTAGTATAAAGAAACCTTTAGAAGGGCCAATTAAATGTAGCACGAAGTACATAAAATTGTTTCAGTTCTCTTAATCGTAACTGTGCTTTAATTAACAGCTAAATCGCAATCAAAAACTATGTCTAGGAAAACCCTAAAGATGAAAGGGCAATAGTACTTTGTACATGCCAAACATTACAATCTAAGTGTTCATACACCTTGCACTCTTGGCAATGGTTGAATCTTCTACATATTCAATACCGGTATGTACCTTTATTTTGCGATACAGCATTCCTATATTGTCGTCATCAAATGGCAAAAAACCGTTGAGTAGAGCGTACAACAGAACTCCCATGCTCCATAAGTCCGCCTCATTTCCCATATATGACCTGTGGATGATGGGATTATTAAGAGGTAGAGATACTTAATATTAGACTTGGTCTAATGGTCTAATATTAAGCCTTTTCTGCCGGCAAATAAACCGTGCCTGCAAATAAACTTCACAAGAGTGCTTCACAATAAAACAAGAATGCTTTAAAATATTAATACTTGTTAACATCTTGTCCTAACCATTCCCTACCTTAATATAACCCTTCTTAATTGCCTGCAAAAGGCACACATTTACCTCTAGTTTGATCCCTAACAATTCCACGTAGTAGGATCAGGACAGGATGTTAACAAGTAATAATAAAGCACTATTGTTTTATTGGGCACAAAAAAATGGTGTTTCAATGTAAAGAGATATCATATGGATATATTTGAATCAAAATAAAAAATTTATAATAATTAAATTTACTATTTTACTTAAATCTAGTCATATGAGTGATAGCCCCATGATGCGGTTGCAGTGTTTACTTACATCATACTACGCATTGTGATGTAAATGAGGTTAAATTGTCACACAATTTCTGAGAAAACATTCACATATATAATTCCGCTTTAGAATGTCAATATTAATTGGACACAGCCGCATCTGTTGCAATTGTAAAAAGAAATCTTTGTTTTTTAGTATTCAATAGAGATTATTCATCGCAATATTAATCTTTTAGCCCAAAAAATACTACTTAAAAGTTTTCATCCTGCATTAAGAATAGCTATAATAATCCATTAAACATAAATGGAAAAATATATTATTAAATACATTGTTGCCGGCTAAAAGGTTGTTTAATTTGTTGATTGTCATATTACCACATACATGCAAGTTACATCAATAGTTTTTTTAGTATTATAGCCACTGTTTTATGAAGCCAATAAAGAGAAATTACAATATCAAAACTTAAACATACTTTCCAGCGATTAGTTCAGGTGCAGCATAAGCTGGACTTCCACAGCAGGTATAGAGCTGATCACTCATTCCTCCCTTTGGTTTCGCACACAATCCAAAATCTATGAGCTTTAAATTTTGCTCATCATCTATTAGCAAGTTTTCCTGTATTGTTTAATTGGTTCAAAATTGGCAATGTTGCTGTCCTACAGCTGTTTAGTTAAACTTAGGTATATACAAAACCAAACTGATACCAACGACCGGATAGCAGGTATTATGTTGTCATGCCTGACAGATTAATCTGGTGGCTTAGTGTGTCAACTTTTAGTTGAAGGGTTGTAAGTACGAAACTGGTCACTAGCTAGACGGTTGTGTCCTTGGAAAAGGCACTTAACGGACATTGTTTGAAGCCAGCTGATTAATGGGTTCTACTAAATTGAAGGACTATGTGAATGGTGAATGATACAAGACTGCAATAGCTCTGGTAACCCCATGGTGGGCGCAAGGTGATCTGACGATTGGCCGTGTGTTACCCCCCCTTGGTTTTCCGATTGACAGGGGTAAACATAATTATCCTATCCTATATTGGTAATCTTGATTCTTTACAAATGCTAACACACACAAAGATAAAATAGAAAAGATTTTACTTACAGGCTTTAAATCCCTATGTGCATAGCCAAGGTAATGCATATAAGTAACAGCGGAGACAATTTGACGAAAAAAGGCACGAGATTCAATCTCACTAAGTCGATCTCTCTGCACGATGTAATCAAATAGCTCTCCACCGGAACAGTACTGTAGAAACAAAATAAACATGCATATTCCATAATATGTAAACATGCATATTACATATATATACAATATACATGCATATTAAATATACTGCAATAAATGATATACACACCATGGTTAACCAACTGAGAGTTCCGTACCTGATAGCCACCCTAATTATCTTTGTTTCAGCTATATATACATAACTTATTGCAGTGACTTAATGTTAGGTCTACTTAGCATACACACAATGTGGTGTCTCAGTGATCCCAATATACCCTTAACCTTTTTTAAACGTTACAGCGCTCGATTTTTCAACCCTTTCCGTATATTGGCATTTTATTAAAGGTGGCGTTTGATCAGAAACTGATCCTCTATTTTTCGACAAGCTGGTCAGAATTAATAAATTTAAGATAAATGATAAAATGACAAGATAAATTTAATTAATGAATAAAAAAACTAAAAACTATTAAAGGTGGCGCTTAAATAGAGGTTTTATGGTATTTTTTAAAATAAAATATCAAAAATAAACACTCTTTTTATTGTAAAGCAAACAGCAGTTTTTGCATATAATCATATTCCCACCTCTAACACCATAAATATTTTTCTTGAAGTTTCTACAACTTGATAAAGTCTACAAATATGGTGGTGGTGCAAGTTCTTCATCGCTTCTATTTCGGTTTTAACCCTTGGCAAGTCAGCCTGCAATTTAACACAGAAATATTAGCTTAAAAATCGAACTACCGGTACCGGTACAAAACTTAACTTAAAAAGTTCTAAATTTGGCAGTACTGGTATTGTTATTTAAAATTATATATGGTACAGCATATTTATACCCCAAGTGCAACTTTGTCCATAATTTTGATTGCTACTGTTTCTCCAGTAGGAAGATGCACGGCTCGCTTTACTTTAGCAAATCCGCCCGAACCAACAGTCTCCTTTATTCGGTAGTGCCGAGCAATCTCATTATACTCCTCGACCACCATACTGAACCTGGTACTTCAGCAGGACTTAGATTTGAATTAAAGTTTGCAGATATCAGTTAAATAATGGTTTTCTCTTTAATAACTGTAATCTGCAACTCTAAATAAATACATTAATTTGGTTAGAATAGAATATTTATTCACCATTAGGTTACCATAGCTATTGCAATGCATTGTGTATGATAAAGAAAAAGAGTTCGTTTAATTTTGGTATAACCAATTAATCCACTTGTTTGTGGTAAAGTCCTTACGTGCATATTCTGAAGGACACAACCTAATGGTCTACAATATTCAGAAATATATTCGTGATATTTTAAAGTAAAGTCTTTCTAAGATAAAGAGAAGCTTAGCAGAATGGGGGACTATTGGGATGTGTATTTCACCTGTATTCCACTGTATATCACTACCATACATACCAGTACACCCTGTATCTTGTCTTGTCACCTTGGACACTATACAGATCAACTTTGGAGCGGTACCTCTAAATACTACAGGACCGCTTGGAGCGCTTGGATCACTTACTATACTTCGTAATTACAAAAGCCATGATTAATCTTAGGGTTGGGGTTAAAGTTAGTCCTGGGGTTGAGATTAGTGTTTGGGACAGGGTTAGAATTACTTTCCATAGCAATCCAAGCGATCTAAGCAGTCCTGTAGTATTTAGAGGCACCCACTTTGGAGTACCGGTCGCAATCATACACAACACATTGTATTATCTTCGGTAATCTGACAATTGCCTGGGCGTTAATCCTCTTGGTTTTCCCATTTTTGATATAAACATGAATATAATATCATGGTAACTGCTTAATAAAAGTAGAAAAACTAACCGTAACTGTGCCCCAATATTTATCTCCACCCCATACCTAAGACTAATTCAGTAATTCTAACATTAAACCCACCGATTTAATCTTCTAGTTCTAGTGATGCAGTTTCCATGTTTACCTTTCTTAGTTTTACCCCTTTACAGATAAACTTCTGTATAGTTTAACTGTATAAATTAATTTGTTAGTCTGTGACCTGTATTGATAGACGACTGGACAAGATTCTACTATCCTTTCCCTATGTACGTGTTTTTTTCTAGTAAGACTGTCTAAGTAAAATTGCCAAATTAAATTACTAGGCTACTATGGTGCAGCAAAAGAAGCATAATGTGACAAACCATCAATTAGATCATAGAAAAAAAGAACCTAACATGGATGGCAGTGAGTCTTATGTAGTCATTTCAGTCACGTTAGCCAGCAAGAATTATGTTTGTGCAACATACTATTTTGATAATATTTGTGTTCCTCTGTTCTTTGTTTATACTGTTTATATTGTATTAACGTATTGTTCTTTGTTGACCAAATAAATAAGTAAACGCGAAACACAACAGCGTACGTTTATGTCGATTTTACTATCGCAATTAGCCTTAACTATTAGACTATCATAAAATGACCGTGGCGAAACTATAAAATTTTACGTAAGTCAACGAATTGGTCTTGAACATATTTCGAATCACCGCTCGATTTGGTCTGCTGAACAATCGGGAAGTTATGACGTCATATGATATGCGTCATACGGAAGAGTCCAACTAACAACAACACGACTGTCAGCTGTTACAGCCAAACTAGGGAAATAAGTTTTGTGTTAATTGCCTCATTCATATTTTATAACCCCAGGATATTGCGCTATTTCTTAGATACATAAAAAAGCGATAGCAATGGCGAGCGCCCTTAAATAAAATGTAAATTGCTGACTCTGGACATATTTATTTGTTGAGAAATTATTTTTCGCATTATGGTATACTTCCGTATAAGGAAAGTACTTAAATAGTAAGCGAATAGTAAAGTAATTAGCTAAACTTAAAAGCGTGCACGTTTCTAAAACTAAGCTAATTCTATTGCGACGCACAATTTTAGCTTAGTCTGTAACTGCTTTACTCGAAATTTTCCCTGGTCGCTTTTTGACGAGTAGTTTGTTTATGATATTACGTCTCCTTTTAAATAACGTAATTAATTGACAATTCAATCTGCTGTACAATTTGTTAAAATTTAACAATAAACAAAACACTAATATTTATCTGATCAAATTGATTCCACAAAAGTTAACAGTCATAAAAATACTACATATCAGTAAGCTCCGATTCACTACATCACACTATATTTTACAATTAAACAATATGTGGAAACTGTCTGTCTCGGCGTTTGTCTAAAATCTAAATGGTAGACTTCCTTTTACTAAAGCACGTCATTACTTACATTTGTACAGAGAAGCCGTAAAGGCAAGACGCATTTATCTTATACGAATGATGATGTAACTATCAGATGATAATTACACAATTGATATTTATGTATTATAAATGTAATGTCGCATATAATGTCGTCAGGTTTACACAGAGAAAAATCTAATTATTAAAGCTTGAATACCGGTACAAAATTATGCAAATCAAACAACCCCAAATAGCTTCTAACTATTGTATACTGCATGTTTATAAATAACCCATTTTACTCTTGCAGAGTTGATTTATTTAAATGTTGTCAATCAGCATCACTTGTGCTGTCTTTAGCAGTTATCACTAAATATTATTGACGTTTTAATGGTCAAGATACTAAATACGGTCGACATCCGCAGTAAACAAAGTGATTTATGATGTATATCTATATGTGTAAAGTACTTATACACCTACCAAAAACATAAGCTACCAAACGATGTGACCCGGTATATTTTAGAATATATATGCTGTGGTGTGATAATAAAACTGCGGTAAAACTTGGACACTCGAATCCTCTTAAATATTTATTCCTCTTATGTCTACTCTTTATTACAAATCCTAATTGATGCTCTAGTCTGCCGAGAGTGCTTCCAATAAAAATACAGCAATTTCGTACAAGTATTCCGATTGCACTTAATATTTATATTTTTTTCATACCGGTCTCTCAATGTAACGTTTGTACAATAAGTTTTCGCCGTGCTATTCGTATGATGTCTTATTTATTCCATTTTTAATCAGCAAATCTTATATGGCGGCACCGATCTCGACAACCGCATGGGTTTTCGGTGTCTTTTAGTTAATATTTAGTTGTATTATGTATATTATTATTATTATATATATTCTGTGTTTCTAACTGATACATGTGTTTGATTGAATAAATATAGCCTAACCCATATTCGACATACTTTATAATTTCATTTATTTGGAAAACGGAAACGGTCCATGGGGAATGTAGTTACACACGAGTATTCCCTTGTCTAATCTCAAAGCATCTGGACTGAGAAATCTATACCTGGCGACCAGCCACGCAAATCTAGGTCACAGGCCTACTAACACTTACACGTGAGTCGTCGCACAGCCGATATATCTGTGTGTAGTGTAGGCTCCATCCTTTATAACAAAGCGATTTGTTTCTCTGTGGAGCGTAGACAAGGAATTTTCGCTATAAATACTATCTAAGCTTTGGTGAGTGTGCCAGACTACTATACCTGAAAACAGTTAGTCATTTTGCAGCTCATAAATTTCTATATTTTTGAGAAAACTGTTTTATATAAGTCTACTATTAAGCTTTTGCTGATTTGTAGGAAATTCATATTAATAATCGTCTTGTGTTACGGAATATCTCCAACGTATTGTTTTGGATGACGACATGCCTTCTTTTGTTTATGGTGAGCAAGAGTTATAAGTATAGACTAATATGCTAAAGTGGTAGATCATAAAACTGTTTTTCCAAGTTTTTAAATAGTTTTAAAGTAGTGGCTATAATATTATTTTGCACAATTCCGAATTTCGTGTTGAATTTACATGCAAATAAAATCAGTTCAACTATCATGTAGTCTGCCCGGGCAATAAAGACCTATAGTCTAGTGAAAAACTATAAAATAGATAGCAATCAAAGAATCGATTTTAAATAGCAAAACTATTTAGGCCTTGTCGATAAAACGCACTTTAATTAAACTAAAAAAACCTACTACCTGCATATATTTTGCAGGTAACGATTTTGATTTCAACTGTTTACTGTGATGAAGAATCGTATCAAGGTAAACAAGTTATTTCAATTGGAAGACACGCTGTAAAACTTCATAAAGACGACAAAAATGTTATTTGGAACGCAAGAAACCGTTCCGACCTCAACCGAAGGTTTATTCAAACGAACAATACTGCTCACCTTAACTCTAAACCCGGGCACTTAGCTGAAGAGTCCATTCAAGAAATAACAGCGTGTATATTAGTTTTACTTTTAGCTTACGTGGCCTTAGCCTGGGTTTCGATGGAAACGAGATGTAGTTTCCAATGTACGAGGCAACCAGAATGGGTTTAGTATAAACCCTTTTAGATATATTTTTGATGCTTCGTGAATTCCCATGCTATGAATAATGTATAAGCTAATGTGGTATGCGTTCCAAGATGTTTTAGTCACATCGTTACAGCCCATGATTTTGCACTTTTTCGATTCTAAACTTTTAAATTTTAAGCAGAAAGCATTTTTTATAGTTGTGTCAAAAGCTGATATAATTATAGAGAATTTAACATTAAAATTAAGTACACGCCAATATACTGTTACCGCTTAATTGGTAAGAACGTTGATTCGCTTATATACAACAATCGCTAAATACTATGCACACTTTCCATTTTATGTTGAAGTACAGGAACAAATTGCTTTTAATATTATATTCGCTGTTATACGTGACTCTAAATAAATTGAATAAAATTGCACTAAGAGTTTTAGGATAGAACTGGAGAGTGTCAACCACCACTATTTGTAAAACACAGTTTGTATGTCATATATTCATGCTACAGGGTCCCTAGCTACAGTTTGTCATTTATACACCGAGTTTGTAGTTTATTTCTGCCAGCATAAACGCATGGTTCCCATAGTTACCAAACGATAATTTTCCATGTGTAGTTAAAAAAAGGATAATCGTGTTAGATTAACGAGCATTTCACCACAAATGTTTTGAATTAAAGCCTCTTGTCAAGCGCTGTAGTGAAATTAAGGTATATTCCTTCGGGGAATTCCCCAGGGCTTCGGGGAATCCCCTTGGGTTTAGTACACAAATTTCTGTTTTTATATATCTGGGTCATGTTATCTAACCATTCTTAAAGTTTATTATTCCGATATGACGACTCCTTGTTGAAGATGTCAGGGCGATACGGCGTGCCTGTAACAATCATGATTTAGGAACAAATCACATTTTTTAGGGTATTTTCCTAAGTATTTTATTTCTTTTTTTCTCATTGGTACAGCGGCCACTACCGCACTAACATTCACTAAATCTGATTAAAATTGGAACAGCCGTTCAAACGCTATGCTCAAAAGATGCTATTCTTTTAGAAAAATAAAGTTTTGGTTTTTAGAGTCTCAGGGAAATTCCCTAAAATTTATTACCCGAAATTTTAGTTTTGGCATGTCTAAACCATGTTGTCTAACAAATGACAAAGTTTAATTGTGATTCCATTTTCCATTACTTTTTCCCGTAGATGTATGGAATTATCTCGCGCCCATCTTCGAGTTACCGGAGCTATTGCAAAGAATTGTGTATAATTCAGACGTTTCTTTCATTTGGTAAAACACACTACTTTAATGGGTTCAGGAAATGTACATTTAAAGTATTAACAGGAGACACACAAATTCACCAAGGTAATCGGACGGAAATTAACAAAAAAACATAATGACGTAATCTTTATTTTAGTGAGCATTATGCACACTAGATGTCGGTGTTGCAACCAAAATGGGTTGAGCAGTGCGTGTGTTACATAATTACTAAGGTTTCTCAGGACGCTGTCTTAACGGCCTACCGTTGGACCAATTACAAGGACTTGAAACGTTTTCGCTTTATAAAAACACTACAATTTGCAAAACACATATATAGCACTTATAAAAAGATCCGCTATTAAAAATAAGTCTTAACCGTTTGCTAGCCAAGAGAGAACTGATTTCGAAAACTCCAATCCGTTGACATCACAAGCACGTAAAGTAGCCCAGCACCGAGCGTCAATTACTTAAATTCGCCGAGAGATAGAATTGTGTGTGTTAAAATAGGCAAACACGATAAAACGATTAAATGATTAAAAGGTGCAAAGTGAGTAAACTACGTGAAAATAAAAAGGGAACAAACAAAGGCATAAAATAGTGTATTAAAATTGTATAAAAGGGTTTTGTTAAAAGCGTATAAAAGGTGTAGAAGGGTATTTAAAACTATATATCTCTTTATAAAATAAACATTAGGAAACATACGAGGCCCCGTGCGCGTTACACATGGACAATGTATCAACAGCACCTTCTCGCCAAGATGGACCACAGGTTTGTATTGTCTTCTAAACTGCTTTATTTGCAGCAAACGATTATCTGCAATGTAGAGACATTTCTCATAGAAACTTAACAAGTAAACCGTTTACATGCAGTGTTTCAACGAGTAATATGCTGGATGGTTCCTTGCCGGGTAATATACACTAAACACTATAGAAAATAATCTCCAACATGAAATTGCTCAAAAATTCTCGCGCCAACTAACTCAGCTCTTCCAAATCGACTTCGAGCAACAAAGTACATCCTGTTCCCACAGTTATATTACATTTAAACAATGCAGCGAAGCAGCTTGCGAATGTCGTTAAACAATATAGACAGTGGTGGTATAAATACAACTCACCTATGAAGGGTATTCACATTCGAAAGTACAAAAACACGGTTAGTTTGGTGTTTTTGGATTTTTTTTTGCATTTAGCTGGTGTAGTCGATAGTTGGTCGGATATGTTCCAAAGGCAAGGCACTAAGCTTTACTAAGGCTGTAATAGCTTCGGTAATCCGACGTTGAACATAAAGTAATCTGATTATTGTCCGTGTAATACATGTCCCGCGTTTTCCATTCAGGGAAATAAAACTTAATTGTTCCATCCATTTTATCCTCATATTTGCAGATGAACAAGTTGATTCTCGTGGCTGTTTTGATTGGTTTGTTGATGATTACGAACGAAAGTGTGGATGCTTGGTGGGGAAGACGACGCCGCCGCATCAGTCGTCGTCGTCGGCGCGGCGTTTATAGTAAGTACCATATCCAGTTTATGAGTTTAGTTTAGTTTTGCTCCTTCGTTACAACAAAGAAGAATAGAACATTTTTTTTAAATTAAGGAGACAGGATGAAACGGCAAACTACAGTAGTTAAAACACGCCAGTGACTATATAGACACATTGCAAGTTGAGGGGAAAATGACGTGGCTGTTAAACCGTACATTATTAAAAATACATTTTAACAGAAAACAATTTAAATCAAAATTAACTAATTAAGTTTTAGTTTAGTTTCATTTTATTAAAAATTATTTTACAATAGGCAGTTAGCCGGTCGCCCGTTTATTTATCGAAACAAGTTGTCCAATATTATTCAAATGTTTTTTTCTTGTATTATTAAAAGGAATTTTTATTTCATTTTTGCTGTGTGCTATACATCAACTGGTTTTATTTACAAAAATATAACACTTATTCATTCCTTCGCAGACCAAAGACCACAACAAGGTTGGTGATGGTTGAATCATTTACATTTTTATACGTTAAAAATGTAGTCATTATTTTCTGATTTTAGAATCGGATGGCGATTATAGATGAAGATACTTATGGATGAAGATGTATCCACTCTCCAAGGTAAACAAACGCACCATTCAAGTTACTGCACTATAGAACTTAATAGTAGTATTGTACGTCGGGTTTTCCAGACATGTTTTATTTTTTATTTTTTAATACCGGGATTAGTTTCGAACCCCATAACGGGTTCGTTGCTAAGACCGTTTTTTTGTATGTTAAGTCGGTATATGTATCGGTAGCGTTAACCATTCTGCCACACGACCGTACTGGTTTTCCAGACATTATAGTATTGGAACCAGTAATGGAACAAACTAGCGTATGCTACTAGCTAAACTAGCGTCAAAAACCAAAAATATCCTACGTCATTAAACGTATTTCGTTTTCACTAAGATGTTTATTTCAGATAATGAAGAAATATTGGATCCCTAGTGATCAAATACCACCTGCGAAGGTTTGTAAATTATGTTTCAAGCGTCTACAAAACCTTTTCGTCGCAATAAAATCTTGTTCTTTACTACGTCACCATTCTAAATGGCACAGTTTGAACTGCTGGTTATTAACTTGGATTTAGTCACAAATAACGACTTGGGAGCAATGTCGCAAACCTTTTGTTTTAATTTAACTAAATGAATATGGAGTAGAAATTGCCATTCGGGTTTAAGCTTCGCGACATTTTTTCAACTCCACCCAGGCAGCAGATATGGGCCATGTACAAGTGTCCAACTGCCTCCTCCTATTCTACCCGTAATGGAAATAAACATCCCTCATAAATGTTTTTTGTCATAAAATACTTATGTTTAAAACAATATTTTGCTTACAGGCAAGGAACAGATAAAGAAAATTGGAATTCTTTCTTAAAATTGTATTCGCAATAAAATCAAAAATTACCAAATTGTGTTAAAATGTTAATTGGTCTTCATATCAGGCGCAAGCAACAGTATATAACCGCCGTAGATAGAACCCACATAGATAGAACCCACATATTCGGGTTTACGAGACTGTAATAAAAAGGAAAATAGCGTTCCGAATAGCGTTTAATCGGTAGTGCTTTTAGCCGAAACGTTGTAAGTTAGAAACTAAAAAAAACTTCCAAATATAGCTGCTAATCCGACGATTAGCCGTGTGTTAAGGTTTTTTAGTAGCGAGGTAGCCCACCCTAAACTTTGTCTGGTCGATATAATTCTTCTACGTTTCCCCATTTACGGAGATGAAATATTAATATATTATAGTACGCAAAATGTGAAAGAATAGGTTGCAAGCGCAAGAGGGGGTTGCGAAGCGGAATAGTTAAAACCATTAAGCTCTTTCGAAAGCTCTGTACAGTGATGTCGCCAAATGGTTAACGCGACCGATACATATACCGACTACAATACAAAAACGGTCCGAGTAACGAGCCCATCATGGATTCGAAACTTAGCTCGGTTGAAAAAAATCGTAGCTGTTTTTTTACACAGATTTAAAGTTGCCCTATTTATCATAATTGGTTTAGCCAGACTCGAGTTATAAAAAAAGTTTATCTGTTTAGTAAAAATTTGTGCTAAACGCTTAAAAACCTTAAAGTTCCTTTACATATCTTATGTAGAGCCACATTGTTAGCATGAGACTATATAATAAACATATATTTATTATAAACTGTTTTTAAATATTTATCATTATAATCTGCATTTTAATCAAATGTGTAACAAGATATTGCATACAATTATGACCAAAACTAGAGAGTGTCAACCACGTATTTAACCACCACTATTTTTTAAACACATTTTGGTATGCCGCATCTTTTTGATGTGTATTTAAAAGAGGAATAATCGTGTTAGATTTAGGAACACTTCACCAAAAATGTTTTAAATTAAAACTGCTTTTCAAGCGCTGTAGTGAAATGAAGCAAAATTAAAAAAAAACAGACCTATTTAGTTTTTCGTGGTTAGGCTCCCTTACCACAATTATTATAATTTATGAATAGAATATGCAGTTTGTTTTTGAAAGTAATGTATGGGCGGCTGAGTTAACAAACAAATCTTGTTAACCATGTTCAGTTAACGGTATGTATAGCATTGGTAACTTTAGTTACAAAAGTTTGCATTAAAATTTGCAAATGTAATACATACCTGTCCGTGGTTACAACGGTAACTTAGTTTACCAAAATTACCAATTTATTACCATAGTACCGATTGTAAATTTGGTTACAAAAGTTACACTTTGGTTTCCTCCCTTACATTGGTATGTTATACATATTCTTATAGTGATTTAGTGCGACGCTTTTTAACCAAAAAATTCTTAATTTAAATCCAATTCATGAACTCCTTATTTGAGGTTTCCTTAAGCTAAAGGCTTAAGGAAACAGTATAATTTGGTATATAGGGGGAAACACTCTTTTCGTTTTATTTCCCGGGAAACACCCTTTCTCGGTTTATTTCTCGATAGACCGCAGGGGTAAATTAATAGCCGAATTTACTTATTTGGTATACGTGGCGGCTTTTTTGGCACAAAAAACATATATTTTAATGAACTTTTAAGTGGTTTTAGCGGCAAAAGAAAGGTATTTGCCAACGGTTGGTAATCGATCGGTTTCTCCGCAGTGGCTCAACATGGGAAATGCAATATTGGATGTAATGCCCATCATGCCTAATGATAAGAAAAGTCGTTTACCCTTTCAGGAAAGGTTGAGAACTTTCACATGTTATACGAGATGAAAGCAGATTAACACATGATGTATAAGCAGACAATAGCAATGTCATAGAAGACGATTACAGGCGTGGAGAGGCCTAAGACAAGTCAACGGACTTATTGTTCAAACTTTAATTAATCAGAATGGTGGTTGGAATTAAGTTTAGTTTATATTTTCGCTTCTTTGTTAGATTAATGAAGAATATCACAATTATTTCAAGTTACGTAGACAGAATAGATCAAGCAAGGTTCATTATTGATCTAAATGAACAGATTGCTAGCCTAAACTAAATGGCCATGTTTGCACTTGTTGATTGTTTTATTAACGATGTGTAAGGCGGCGTTGCGTTATTATTGCGGGGAAATAGAGAGCTTCCGCGCATGCCAACATGATCTCGCTTTAATTAAACGATGCGTTAACGTTGATACATATATATATAATATGTACATGAAGGGTACGGCATGTATATCTTAAATACAGTATACAAATAGGAGTCTTTATATCGTCCTATCGAGCTGAATATTGATTTTTACTGAGTGCGCATGTGGGATTAGCTCAAGAAAGTACAGTTGCATCAGCAGTTGAAACCATGCACTACTAAATCAGCGAATTAAACATTAGCAATTTGTTTCTGGCTGCATACGAAGTGTACACTACGTTGAGAAGTTTTTGTTAGTTTTAAGTTAATATTTACTTGTTTGGCGTTTGCTGCAAAATCCTAATTGCTATCATACTTAAAACTTTACGATTATTTGTGCATTGATATACGTCTTTCATTATTGGTTCAATAACTTCGGTGTTAAGGCATTGATTCATGATATTCGGATACGCCCGTAAACGTCACATTTTTGGGTGTGTTTTAATAAGGAAACGACCTCGCGTGCAAGTGTAGACTCGCGTCCTGATTTGCAGGGAATAAGTTTGCTTAACCTGTTATTGGAGTGGCCTTTCGGTCCAAAGTATCATTATAGCAGACAAAAAAACGACTCCAGTAACCTTCAGACTATGTCGTACACGTACCTAGCACAGTCATGATGACATATATTTGTTATCACATTGAATTAGCTTCAGCAACTCGACTGTGAACAAGTGATCCTTATGAATTTGTTTTACTGGTGTATTATACCCCAGATCACAAAACAAAGAAAACGGTGTAGCGGAAATGTGCTTTAGTATTGCTATTAAATATGTATTCAAGAAAGCTTTGTTTAATGTTTATAAAAAGTATAGCAACATCTTCAAGCTAGACGAACCAATCAATATTTTCTTCTTAATAAAATATGTACAGTCAACGATATATAATGCTAGGTGGGCTGCCCTATGTCTGTTTATTTGGAAAAGTATAAACCTAATCCTATAGCCTACAAATGAACGGTCTTGGTGACGAGCCCATCATTGGTTCGGACGTGAGCTCGGTAAAAAATGGGAGGTGGAATAGACAGTATGGTAGTGGTACCTCATATTTAAAATAAATCCTAAACAGCAGTGGCGTGTAATTTATGTATATCGATATAGAAGTTCCATTTGCAATATTTTTTAATAACTTTGCCATAAATCACGAGTTCATTCGCTTTATGCACGAATACTGATCAAATACACTTCCTACCTTCTGTTAGGTGCAAGTCGGAGGAGTCAATGACTGACATATTTACTATATATACTAAGGCGTAGCCAGGCGGTGCTGGCGTTGTGAATAGCGGGTTAAAATTTAACCACAGTTGTTTCGACCTTCGACTGTCAGTTATAAAGCAACGTGTATGAGATTAGTAGAATTTAAAACGTGGCATCTGGTACGTAGGTACATAATGGAGATTACTCTTATTCTTAGCAGGGATGAAAAAATTGTCATCATGACAGTTCAGAATTAATGCATAAATAGCAAATCAAAATTCATTTAGACAAAGACTAATTAATGCAGATTAGGCGAAAGTGTACTAATAAAATGTTAAATATTGTATACTTTACTTTCAAATCTAAGAGCTTGCGACTATATTATTGTTTGCTATTAACCGAAAAAAAGAAATGTATGCGCATTTTTAACGAAAATCTGCTATAGACTTTATCTTAACCCAATATATACGGGCAACGAAATTATACCAAATAAATACTGTGTTATATATTTGTCCTTGTACAACTATTCGTTATTGCACAGTGCTTAAAAACTCCAGGTGTTGTAAACTGCATAAGTACCTTTTAAAACGCTATCATGACGGAAGCATGGAATGGAACCTATAAAATGAAATCTTCGGAGAACTTTGACGAATACATGAAAGCCCTGGGTATGTGTGTATTCCATGTAATATGCAGGTCTGGGCAAAATGGGATTTTTTTCATAGGTTCCGGAAAAGGCGGAATTTTAATGAATGCGGAAAGAAAATATCTGTATCGCCCAAAGCCGAAAAATTGACTTTACATACCAACCAAATACAAAATTTATAACCGGCAATAACAGCCTTGAATTTTTAACGGACTACTTATGTAAAATCAATATTTGAGCTCCCTCGTTCAACGAAATCCGTGTTACTTCGTCCACGGATTGTTTCGTGCACGGATAAGAATTCGCGATATATCGAGAGCCCCGTAAATCAATATTTACCAAGGTCAGCTTTGGTTATTACGCTTGAGGAGAATGGCAATGTTAAAACTTTAAGTATCATAATGGGCGACGAATAATTTTTATAAATGACAGATTTTTATTTTTAAACGACTAGTAGAAACCTCTATTGTGGGGTAAAAATACAGCATGTGGCGTTTAAAGTGTGACGCACGCTATCGAAATCTGAGCATAGCGGGATAAGCATTAGTTTCAAAGCTCAATAACACATTAACTTTGGTTAAACGACCCAACCACCTACAGGCGTCAATTTTGCACTACGAAAACTGGGAAACCTTGCGAAGCCAGTCCTTACGGTGACAGTTGATGGAAAGGACTTTTATATGAAGAGCGAGAGCACTGTGCGCACTATTGAAACCAGATGTACAATCGGTGTCCAATTTGAGGAAAAGACCCCGGACGGCAGGGCGTGCAAGGTGAAGTAATAATCCAGCTTTGTTTTCACTAAAGGCGTAGGGGAAGAGTGGGTAAAATGGGCCCTTTAGTTTCAAATCGGATTTTTTACTAATATAAAGCCCGCTGGACTTAAGTTTTTCATGTGGTGTCACCTAATACCAAAGTCTTCACACATAACATGTTAACTTTCTAATAATTTTTGTTAAATATATTTTATTAACAAAAGAAAATATTTCGTTAAGTGTGCCCCATTTTAGACAAGGGGTTGTAGTCTAAAATGGGCCCCGGCCCGTTTTCGGATATTAACATTTTCGTTAGATAACCAGTATCAGTATTCTGCTTCCCATATAAACAATGTTATTACTTTTCTTTTTATGATGTAGTTGTTTTTTTTTAATTTAACACTTTGGATTACTGCAATTATTTTTTACTTAATACCCTGTTACTAGTATACTAATGCAATAACACCTTGCTACTTTAGTGGAAGCATAACTATCAATTCATGTTATTAATAGCATTTACAAAACCCGTTTAGTTTATTGTGAAACACATAATATGACTGTGAGTGCTAAGTCCAGCCCTTTAGTACTGTTAATGCTAAGTCTAGCCCCGTTAGTTACCAAATGACTACAGGGGGCCCATATTAGACAGGTGCCAACATACGACTTAAAATCTCTATAAAAAATTCTTTAAACAAGAAGTTTTATTACTACCAGTAAAAGTAGGTCTAGGCTATATAGTTCTATTTAACTACAGTAAAAGTTATTTTAGTATTTGATCTTTTCTATTATATATTAGCAGAAAACAAAAATTGCAAATTTAGATTCAGACCTTCTCAAACCGAAATAACTACAGAAAACATTGAGTTTGGTGATTTCACGCTCAAACTTCGGTTTGGAGATTCTATAATTTGATATATACTGACACTGGTTCTTGTAGCAAATTATATTCTTCAAAATATATTGAGAATTGGAGGGGGCCCATTTTACCCAGGTGGCCCATTTTACCCACTTTTCCCCTATATAGTTTACATCAGTGCTCCGCAACCAGTGTGCCGCTGCGCACTACTGTGCCGCAAGACAATGCTATAGTTTTGCCGCGGGAAAATATTTTTTTTAAACCTAGTTTTTACCAAATAAAAATGAGTTTTTACCAAATTAAAATGAAAAAACGACTACTGATTGGCTTCGATTCAACCACCTTTTAGTTGACATCTGTCGTTGATAATTGGTTACAATTTTGGTTAACTTAATTGGTTTTGCCGTTTTGTGCCGGTTTCGAAATTATTTTAAATGCACGGCTTTGTGTATTTATAGTGGAAACAAAAAAAACAAACTGAACTTTTCGGGTTACAAGGTACTAAATTGACGTATTGGCATGCTGATGTCTTAATTCGTTTGCAGAGCATAATGACTTGGGACGGAACCAAGATGGTCCACACACAAAAGTGGGAAGACAAACAAACAGTTATAACACGATACATGAAAGATGGCTGCTTAGAAATGGTATGTAACGTTTTTTTTACCAGGGTAGGTTTTTAACACCTGGTGGTCTATTATTATTATGGCTGTTGTGTATAAAATTGGTACATGTACCGGTCGCGGTAACTGGGTTAAAACTTTACAATGAGTACTTAGAGATGGTGTGGAGAAAACGCAGAAGCGTTATCACACCGCTAATATTTAGATTACATGACTTCGTGCCCACCGCCGGGTTACCGAAGATTGCGTTGACCAATCACACAGCCGACAAACTAGCGGGTTTGTCGGGCTGTTTACTTAAAAAATAACTGACCAAAGGGTGGTTATCGTACAGTCGTGTAGCCGAATGGTTAACACGACCTATAAATACACCGGATTACATTCAAAAAAACTTTCTTGGCAACGAGCCCGTCATCGGTTCGAAACTGAGCCCGGCAAAATATAAAAGCAGCTATCGGCGTGCTATCATCGGATTCATATTATTTACTTGAAGGTACGGTCGTAATTTTGTATTGGAGATTGAATAAAAATTGCATAGTCATTATTTGTTCTTGCGCTACCTTTTTTGTTTAACCATCAACACACATTTGAGACTTTATTACCGGGCTAGGTTTAGAACCCATGATGGTCCGCCACCAAGATCGTTTTATATATATATAAATCGATCGCATTAACCATTCGTCCACAATATTTTATTTTTACAGGACCTTGAAATTGATGGCATCAAAGCTCATCGCGTTTACGAAAAAACTGCATAGTCATTTTAATTTTTCCGCTTAATTTCCGTTTCAATAATTTCTTGAAATGTGTGTTCTGAATTGTACACTTTGTCGGTTTCGCATATTTTCAAAGGCAATAAACCTAACTTGAGTTGTTCAATACAATGTCATCGTTTCTGTGTAAAATAAACGAATGTTCGGTTTTCCTATTCACGGGGATAAATATGAATATTCTATTCTATCCTTTCCCATTTAGGCTACTGGAATGAATATGGATATCCTTTGTGTTTAGGTTGTGAATTGAAGCTTTGATTATACAGTGCAATGAAATCCAAGGCATCCTGTTTCAGGATTTAGAGTGACAGCCTTTTTGCATTGTGTGTTTGTATTGGAAAAATAGGATAGGATAGGCCCTATTCATATTTATCCCCGTGAATAGGAAACTCGAACATGAATGGGAATACCAAACAAGCAAAAATTAACTTTTAACATATCAAACGGTAATTCAATTCTTGTATTGTACCGTTCCTCCCGTCGCTACAAACTTCATTGAAAAAGTTTTAATACAAAGATATGTTACTATGTATCAACCTATATACATATAGTGACGTTACACGAGAAACGAAAGTCTTTTGTCGATTTAAAGCACTGTCGATATAAACCAACAGTATTATGTATAAGTTATGCAGCTCATTCAAAAAAGTTACAAAGAAAGTCTTATGAATTTTTCTTGTGTATTTTCCGTGGTGATGAAAATTTACAAACCCGAAATTAGCAAATTGCAGCAAATGTTACTCTGAAAAGTGATGGGCGTACAGTAAGACTCTTCAATAGCTCAGGTAACACCGCGGTTTGCTATAAAGTTTAAACCTATTTAACAAAAAAATGTTGCTTCATACGTATTTACACTGCATGGAACACGGAAAATAGTTTATATAATAATGTCGGAAGATTACCGTTATAGAAATGCGGTTATTTTCAATTAGAATGTGGTAGGCCTATTGGCATTGGATTCGTGTTACAATACAATAATTACAATAGGCTTTATGTTCGAAAGAGGAATGTTTATGTTTATGAGATAGCTTTAATGCTCCAGGTACACATGTATATATATGCAGTAGACTGGTATTTGGCAGTAAAAAGAAGAATAAAACAGTCGCTTATTGCGATTTTCGGCGCATGCGTTTACCACAGGCTTTCTACCCTTTCAATCTAACACTACATAAAGGCTGACACTCCAAATCCTTCCCTATGAGACCTCAAGATCATTTTAACTTGATATATGGAGACGAAAATTTGCAATTTATTTTGAGGTATCCCTTCGTACACCACAAACTTTTTCCAACAAAACAGATTGGAAATAGACAGTCAACATGTTTATTTCGGGGAAACCCCTTATTATGAACTTCAGTAAAATATTCAATTATTATTTCTTGGTGTTTTACACTTTAACATGGTAAGTACGGTTTAACTTGGGTGGGCAAATAACTTTTTAGGCCAAATCGGTCGAAATTCTCTATAAAAGGAAATAAGTTTTAGTCAGGCCCGTTGGTCTAACAGCTAAGTGAGTCGCCTTTTAATCGAAAGGTGGTGCGAAACTGATCGCTAGCTAGTCGGTTGTGTCCTTGGGCAAGGCACTTTACAGACATTGCCTGAACCCAGCGGATTAATGGGTTCTACCAAATTGAAGGAACGTGTCTATCATATACAACACACTGCAATAGCTCCGCTAACCCAACGGTGGGCGCGAGGTGATCTGACGATTGCCCGTGTGTTAACCCCCTTGGTTTTCCCATTCACGGGCATAAAGATGAAAATCCTATCCTAAGTTGACGGAAAATCAATTCTCAGGTTAGAGTTACCAAAGATATTCCAGTGTGTTGACAGGACTATACGTTTTTTTGTTAGTACAACCCTTTACATGCTGGGTTGGGGTGATCTCGGCTAATAGCCTTGACCAAGGACACGACTAGCATATCGACTAGTTTAGAACCTATAATATATATTTCAATATTGAAATATAGTGGAACTACACTTGGCGACCACGTCGGTAACACTACCACCTCTTTATCAAGACCACTTCAGTGCGGTCCCAAATAATTTACTATGGCAATGCAATGCATTGCGTTTCAATAACGCAACCGCTCCAATTTCCAGACCATGAACGCCATATTTTGGTCCAAAACTTCAATTTTAACCCCGCTAAAGCTACCACGCGTACTCATTTGCTTTTGCCACCAAAACAATAAGGTTAAATTTCTTTTTTTGTGATTAAAACAATAAGATTAGATGAGCGCGTTTGAAATAATTACAAGATAAACTTCAAGACTGTTTTAAATTCATTCTGCAGTGTCTGATAAAAATAATGACATTTAGTAAAAATAAACCGATAGAACTTTCAATCAAAGAAAAAGTTATGGTTATACAACAACAAAAAGTGAGGAAAAATTTCAGAGGGAACTTGCTAGAACAAGGTGAAAATATACAATAGGCTTAACGCCGCGACGGGGAGGTTCGTCAAATGGGGATTCCCCAGGTTCTAACGTACATTTAATTATCACATGTGAGATACAACCCCAAAAATAATTTAATTTAATTATTAGCATGGTAAGTTGGTGAATACAAAATTTTTAAGGTATTAAAAATAATGTGGCTTAAACAGATGTCTAAAATTGGGGTTGCTAAGAATCAAAGCATGGTTCGATATTGAAGTGTCCATACTTACAAGCAGTCCATTCTGGAAATAAAGTAAAGTTAGTTACTTCATGAAATGAGATTCAGTTAGCATCAATTAAGTGGTAAATTTTGATTCGTTAAAAGTAATGTAGAGTTGAAATAGTTCTGCATAGGGTATTCAGAATGCCTGATTACATAGGTATAAACACAAATCAGTTATCTAACAGGTTAGTTAATTACTATGTAGTGTAAGAGGGTATTTAAATTGGTTCCATACAACTCCCCCTACAGATCAACCAGTTCAGTTGCAAGGGTTCAGTTGTAAAAGGGTTCAGTTGTAAAAGGGTTCAGTTGTAAAAGGGTTCAGTTGTAAAAGGGTTCAGTTGTAAAAGGGTTCAGTTGTAAAAGGGTTCAGTTGTTAAGGTGTTCAGTTGTAAGGTGTTCAGTTGTAAGGTGTTCAGTTGTAAGGTGTTTAGTTGTAGGAGTTCAGTTTTAATGGGTTCAGTTGTAAGGGGTTCAGTTGTAAGGGGTTCAGTTGTAAGTGGTTCAGTTGTAAGGGGTTCAGTTAAAAGGGGTTTAGTTAAGAGGGGTTCACTTGTAGGGGTTCAGTTGTAATGTGTTCAGTTGTAAGGTGTTCAGTTGTAAGGTGTTCAGTTGTAAGGTGTTCAGTTGTAAGGGGTTCAGTTGTAAGGGGTTCAGTTGTAAGGGGTTCAGTTGTAAGGGGTTCAGTTGTAAGGGGTTCAGTTGTAGGGGTTCAGTTGTAGGGGTTCAGTTGTAGGGATTCAGTTGTAAGGGGTTCAGTTGTGGGGGTTCAGTTGTAAGGGGTTCAGTTGTAAGGGGTTCAGTTGTAGGGATTCAGTTGTAAGTGGTTCAGTTGTAAGGGGTTTAGTTGTAAAATGGGTTCAGTTAAAAGGGGTTCACTTGTAGGTGTTCAGTTGTAAGGTGTTCAGTTGTAAGGTGTTCAGTTGTAAGGTGTTTAGTTGTAAGGTGTTCAGTTGTAAGGAGTTCAGTTGTAATTGGTTCAGTTGTAAGGAGTTCAGTTGTAAGGGGTTCAGTTGTAAGGGGTTCAGTTGTAAGGGGTTCAGTTGTAAGGGGTTCAGTTGTAAGGTGTTCAGTTGTAGGGGTTCAGTTGTAGGGATTCAGTTGTAGGGATTCAGTTGTAAGGGGTTCAGTTGTAGGGGTTCAGTTGTAAGGGGTTCAGTTGTAAGGGGTTCAGTTGTAAGGGGTTCAGTTGTAAGGGGTTCAGTTGTAAGGGGTTCAGTTGTAGGGGTTCAGTTGTAGGGGTTCAGTTGTAAGGGGTTTAGTTGACTGGTCACCATTTAAATTAGACCGTTTTCCCCAATCTATGTTTAGCATCAGTGTTTTGTGGATTTTATTGATCATATTATTTAAACAGCTTTACTTTAATTTACTTTTTTAATGCATAAAGAAGGCTTAGTTGTGTGTCATGAGAACAAATGTTGTTCGATTGAATGTGGTAGATACATTTTGCCCCGATTATATGCTGACCAATAGGTTAAAAGACTTCAGCACTTTCTATAACTCACAATTCAACTGGTAGTAGTTTAACCGATTAGCTAAGTGGGTTGGTGTATTACCTTTCAGCTGAAGGGTTATGAGGTCGAAACTGGTCGCTAGTTAGTTAATTTGAGCAATTCATTAAGCAGACATCGAACCTGGCAGAGCAATCAAATATACTAAATTGACAAAATTAATCATAAACAACACTTCAATAGCGGGTATTGCAACGATTGCTTGTGCTAAAGCTCATTTGGTTTTACCATTTACGGGAATGGACACAAATATCCTGTTCTATTGCAGAACAAAGTAGTGGCTTATACGCTACTATTCCGGTTAATATCTTCCGTCCAATTTCTAACACAATTTAAACAGAAGATACAAACAAAAATTTTGTTTCATACAGGCAATCGTCGAAGAAAGCAACTCTATTGTTCATCGCACATCTTCATCAGGACAGCGGTTGGATCCGGTAGATGAGGTTAGTTGAGTATTGGGGCCCGTGGTGTTTCAACCTTATGCAGTGAAGTTTCAATGCTATGAAGCCTGTAACACATGTTTTTCAACTGAAAAAAATTGAATGGAGAATCTAAATACGAACAAAAATGTGTATACCCACGCCACTATTAAACTCATTTTCTGGAAATTCCTACAAATTTAATTGCACTGAAACTAGTGATACATCTCATTTAAAGAATTTCACTACATATCTGGAAGTATAAGCACGACAGCCATTTGGCGAATTTTCGGAGATTAATTTTTTAACAGACGGTAATACGGATCTTGTAAGGATTATTCATCTACATTTTCAAGAGAGTAGTAGATGCATAAAATGGACAGGAAAAGATAAAACAAGCTCTACATACCCCAAATTACCACTGTAGTAAATATTATACAGCATTACCCAATATGTATCAGCTAAACGTTTAAAATTAATGCAAATCGAGAGTGACTTTCAATGTGAACCAAAAAGGTTCGGGATATACCATACACTTTATTAGACATTCAAGGAAATTACCCAATACTTAACATCAATGATCAGTCTGTTTTTAACTTCCTGTGATAATAGGAAAGAAATAAACTAGTGAGTTTTACTTTTTACAGGTGTAAGCTTATATGTATTAAATATGCGGGAAAAAATTTGGGTAAATCAAGCCAGGTAAATTCTCACCAGGAACGATAAAATAAGCACAGGACCCGTTCCTCTGCATTTTATGCATTTTGTTGTCAATATTTTTAGTTTTTTAATATCTTAGAATTGAAAATGACAATTTACTTTAAATTAAAATATTATAAAAAGGATAAAATAAAACTGAAAATTAATTAATTAAAATATTATAGTTTATTCTGAAAAGCCTACAAGCTACAAAAATATAAAAATAAATTGTTATAATACACATTTCCAAGTATGGAAAACAACTGGTCACTTAAAAACAGTTTA
Source organism: Ciona savignyi (assembly GCA_000149265.1). Taxonomy (NCBI): domain Eukaryota; kingdom Metazoa; phylum Chordata; class Ascidiacea; order Phlebobranchia; family Cionidae; genus Ciona; species Ciona savignyi. The sequence continues at coordinate 914,287 of CH003409.1, read as the reverse complement.
AATAATTAGAAAATTTCAATACAAACAAATATGCTGGCATCCATTCCATATCCATTAACCTTTTTCATAAAAATTCCCATAAATTCAACCACAGGTAAACAGGAAGTAAGGAAATATTCATTCAAGGTTAAACTTCAAATGTTAGATAATGTGTCATAATTATGTTTTGTTATAAAATTTAAGTCCCAATTCTATATTAAATATTCATCTTTTTATTTAGGGGTGACATTTTTTTTTTTTTTTGTATACCAACCAACGTCTAAATTTTGTCTAAGTTTACATTTGTCATGGGAACTTTAACACGAAAATCAAACATAATCTTACACTATGGATGATAATCTTATGCAGTCCATTTAGTGAGAAATATAATGAAACTGTGTGTTTTTCTTTTTTATTACGGTTACCCAAATTTTTCGCCAACCCTTGCATACCCTTAAACTGGCACGCCTGGTAAATTACTAAAAATAGCTCAGACAAGATGTGAACAAAAATCAAATAAATTTTACTCAATACCTTTAAAACGGTTCTTTCTTTTTTCTTTTCCCTTTCCTTGGTTTACATTTCTATTCATGCAAGTATGTTAGTAGAACTTCTGAAGTAGTAAACACCAAACTGTAAATAAAAACAAGCACTTTTAAATTAGATTTCTTACATCTAGGTGAATGAAGATATTTTAAATCAACCAATCAATACTGTACCAGCTGCATATGGAAGAACAGATGGTGGACAACCGGTTACCCATTGTTCAAGCGATGTTAATGTAAGTTCTAAGGGGAAAAAGAAATATTCAACAAGTTATAACTCAGGTAAAAAACAACGACCATACAGTGCTAGAAAAACAACGCTGCACAGTATCAGTAATATGTGGATACTTATACTTATGCAAAAATTAGAAAATTTAAAAATATTTTGTTGTAAAATATTAAACGTTCTGTTGTTAAACAAAACATAAACAACAACTAGTGTTTTACAAAATGAGTGGCCGCAGAAGTGTAAAAATATACAATCTGATGGTGTAGTCTAGTTTAAAGTGGAAATCCGGACCCAATGCTATAAAGCAAAATAGCAAATTTTATTTTTCTGTAATGAAGATATTTGTTAGAGTTGGGAAAGCAAAAGCGTATCTTTTGTGTGAAATCTCCCAAACATTTTTAAAGCGGAAGCTCAAAGATGCAACTTGCATAATAGCATTACAACAGTATCTTATTAGTTGGTCTTTCTGTGTAAGTGCACTGCGCCGAGCAAATAATTTGGCTCGGTTTAATGTACATTCGAGATTTTAACAACACTATGTGCAATAACAACCTTCCAAATTCAAAAGTTCTGCGAATATATGACAAATAGAAATGCATGAAAAGTGGTTTACCATGCTTAATGTATGCTTACACAAAGACACTGTGAATATATAGATCAGAAATAGCACCCCACTTAAGCATGTTTTTCTGTATTTTCTAACGCCTATGCCTGTATCCATTAATGCTAAACAATAAGCAAAATTAAAAGAACTAAAACTTACAAACCATTCTCTTTATAGGCCGAAATCAGCAATCCACAAAGAGGGTGCACATGGTCTGGCCGACCGTTGGAACAGCCAGTTCATGATGTGAGTTGTTCCTGAGACTTTTGCTTTGTTGGCTTCGTCCAATAGCTTTGTACTTCGCAACCTTGAGTGACTAATTTTAGATAAGCTGTCTAAAATTAAAATAGTTGTGGCATAAAAATAATTCTTTGGGGTTAGTTCTTATTATCAACGGGATCAAGCTTATTCTATCACAAAGATAGGCACAGAGATACACAACTACACAAGTATAATCTATATTACACAATTTTACAAATCTTGTAACGATTATGCAATAGAACTGAAAGGATCGTAAACTTGGCACCTGTGTTAATCAGAAAACGACCTGTTCTATTACATTTTAAAACAAATTTTAACATTACCTTTTAAAGGCATTTTTTAGAATAAAGCAGAATACAAAAACAATGTTCAAATGGTGTCCAACAGTATGTATTGTGTTTTACTTCTTTCGCAAATAAAACTTCCACTTCCAATATTTTAATTGATTATATTTAATTGTTAATTGACATATTTATTCTTATCTTGTCTAATAAAGCTCATCTAAGCTAAATGATTATGATGTTAAACAAACTTGGCACCTTCGGTATTTAGCATTATGACATGCAAGAGTAAATTCTTACACACATGGCGTGCGGATTTTTGGCCGTGCGACATAAGGATTACAGTGCTAATGAAGATTTAAGCAAAGTGTTAGAGCGCAGTTTTCTATTCCACATGCCGAATAAAGGAATAAAAAACAAATCCTCAAAGATTTACCCCCAATTTTTTTGCATGAAAAATTTAATCGCATTACTCAAATCAGCTTGATTTACTTTACCGCATAAAAAGAAGGCTTAGTTGCGTGTCGTAAAAACAAATGTTGTTTGATTAAAAGTGGTCGATACCTTTTGCCCCAATTATATGCTGACGAATCAGTTAAAAGACTTTAGTATTTCTTTAACTCGAGTTTCAACTGGTAGTCCCGACTGATTAGTTTAGTGGGTTAGTCCGTTGCCTTTCAGCCGAAGGGTTATGGGGTCGAAACCGGTCGCAGTCCATTTAGTGAGAAATATAATGAAACTTGTTTTAATGGTTCAGGGTCGCTATATCAAAATTGGTTATTTGTAAAGCAATTTCAAAATATAGTGTGTTTTTCTTTTTCATTTTGGTTACCCAAATTTTTCTCTAACCCTCGCATACCCTTAATTTGGCGCGCCTGGTAAATTACTAAAATTAGCTCAGAGAAGATGTGAACAAAAATCAATTAAATTTTACTCAATACCTTTAAAACATTTCTTTCTTTTGAACCGGTTCTTTCTTTTTTCTTTTTCCTTTCCTTTGTTTACATTTTTATTCATGCGAGTATGTTATCAGAAGTTCTGAAGTAGTACACACCAAACTGTAAATAAAAACAAGCACTTTTAAATTAGATTTCTTACATCTAGGTAAATGAAGATATTTTAAATCAACCAATCACTACTGTACCAGCTGCATATGGAAGAACAGATGGTGGACAACCGGTTACCCATTGTTCAAGTGATGTTAATGTAAGTTAGCGGCAAAAAAAGAAAATTCAAAAAGTTATCTCCAGGGTAGGGATGCACAATATAGGATAAGGTATTCTAAAATGTTCTAGAATAATGTATTTCGAATCTAGAATTTCGAATCCTATTCTAGAATGTTTCACCATATATTTAAATTTGCTGTGCACATATTTTCTCATTTAAAAACTATAAACCGGGTGGTTAATGATTATTAAATATAGTGAACTAGCCAACAATATTTCACCATTACATATTTTTTTAAATAAACATAACGTCTCTATACACTATCTGCTAGAAGGGAGGATGATAGTCTAGGTTTTTATTTCAATGGATGGATGAGTAAAATGCTTCCAATCACCAGCTAATTTTTCCCAATTTGGTATTAAGACAAGTTATTATCGCCCTTGGAGAATTAAACATTGATTTACTATTGAACACAGTTTTATCGCGGTAAAAGTATATTAAATTAATCACTACAAATTCACAAAATAATCGAATATATAGGGTACCATTCTTTGTGCTAATTGAAAACATAGTTGTTTAAGTAAAATAAATATTGCCAATACTAAACGTGTTTAGTCGCTAAATAACTATTCCGCCGATGGAAAAATTGTGTCATATTTAAAGGTGCGATAAACCACTTTTTGTTAGATATGAAAATGTACCAGCAGAGGGTAGCCAGTAACTGCTTATGCAATACCGGTACAAGGTAAAATAACTACGGATACATGTTATCCATAGCAATATTTTTTTCTTAAAAATAGAAAAGATTCATTTAAACAAACACTATGCATGTTGGCAAATAAAAAGAGTCAGCTCGACACACTTGCCTTAACCGTACATTGTTGTTCACTGCATAATGAATGCCAGGGATTACCATCACAACTTAAACGAATCACAGTCCTAATAAAAATACAATTGCTTTGCATTTTGTATACATGCTTTTTGTTGTGATTATAACCATGCAATTTAGGAAAATTAAATTGGACATTCAAAATATGATGCTGGTTCTAACACTGATTTAACCCATATAAACACAAAGTTTTATAACAAAAACCAGACCATTTTTACGCTCACCATTTTATAAAAGATTATTAAAACTCTTCGTGTAGTTGACTGTTTTTTAAGTTGGTCAATCATATTGTTACCGAAGCATGTAGATACCTGTCCAAAAATGCTGTTGCAGTCAACTACTTTTAATAAACAATGATTACAATCTAGACTAAAAAGGTAAAGTCATTAATTGCAATATGATGTAAGGATGAAAAACCTTTTCCTTAAAATATCATACCTTACTATAACTCTGACCCAATGCTAATTCTAATTCCAAAACTAAACCTAACTCCTTAATCTTGATTTTAGTGTAAAATTTACAAACTATAAATCACAAATAAACCTGCATACTGCAGTAGTGGTACGAGAAATATAAAAACATCTATCTGATAAAAACGAGAAAAAGACTATCTGATGAAACGAGAATTTTGTCACACAAAACACTACGTTTTATCCACTTGAAGCCATTTTTTTTGTAAGGCAGATTTGACATCGGCACACATTATTTTTCTAGTAAACACGATAGATCAGAATGGAGCAATCACTGGTAAAGTTGCATTAAAGCTCGATCTTTGCCAATACAGGGTTTGTATGTAGAACAAGCGTTTTCCCAAGTTAAGTTCTACATGTATAAAAAACGGAACACGTTAGTTAATACTGATCTATATGTACGGAACTGTGTAAAACCATAGAATACTATAAAACGCGTTTTTACTGTAAAACGCGTATTTTTCACTTCCGCGAACAAAATAATTCGCGGATCAGGCGGATTTTTTCACGACCAGTAAAACACGAATATATGTATAGTCTACCGCTTAAATATCTAGTTACATACCAGCTATTTACATATTAGACCGCTGGTTATACTTAATTTAAATAATTTGACCACCAGTTCACGGAAAACCATTCGACCACCAGTTCACGGAAAACAGTTAAAACACGAACGTGAAATTTTGGACTCACGGAAAACTTCGCAACCAGTGCCCGCGGCACACTACTTTTCCGTAAGACAATGCTATAATGGCGTCGAGGAAAAATAATAAATTTATTTAACCCGTTTTTACGAAAAAAATAGTTTCTCTACAACATGCTTGTGCGAACAAAGATATTTGTCTGTGGTGTTTAATTAAAAAAACTAAACGATCATGCCTAAAGTATTTGATAAAGAAAAAGAACTCAGGAGCTGTTTTTACGACGATTAAGCCAAATCAACGATAGTGTTTACTAAAAAATTCAAAGATCGCATTAAATAAATGATAGTTTGTATTACTTTATTTTTTACATTATTATCACTTTTGACTGCCGTCAAATTTAGTCAGTTTCTAAAAGTTGCATATAGTGCTCTTGCTTTATATGTTGCATATCAGAACTTTTGCTTATAAATAATACCGACATAAGATTAAGAAGCAGCCTGCAAATTATTCAGCATTTGTTTTTATTTAATTAACCTCAGGCGAGTAACACTTTTTATACACTTATTTTTTTTATACACCAAATATTATAAACTTCAAATAAGATATGCCAATGGTGATGAGGAACCCAATCATGGAACCCAATCGTTTCTGCAGGCAGAAAAATAGACCGTCCACTCAACGGTTTCTTTTTACAAATAGAGAGCTTTTAAAACCCTGTGTAACTATACGTTATATTGCATTTAAAAACGCCGGGGTCCACTGGCTGCGTAACTACTTGGTATGTCCATCTTTTGGTGTATGTAATTGGTTACTGCACGTAGAAACTAAGGGTGTCCTGAGTTAACAAATCCAAACAACAATAAAACAAAGAAAAACAGCCATTAACGTATATGATATGGGTTTGATCGTTTTCTAAAGGATAAAGCTGCCTCAATATTTTGGATTTTTTTTTTGCCAAAGGCGGAGAACAACTAAGTCAGAAAACCATAAAGACATGGCGCATGACACCCTTCACACATTTTTCTGTTCTAAAATCGATTTTTTTATAGTGATTAACTTAGGATACCTATATGTAACGTGGATAAAGATTCCTTACGTCATGGTTAGAATAGTCGAAATAATTAACCATTTTTTCCATTGCAGATGCGGGTTTAAAAACTTCATGACAATCATCAGCAGCGCTGCAGTAAAACCCCCAAATCATACTCATACTGCAGATTTATTTGACTTTAAAAAAAAATTTAAAGAGACCGTAAATACACAATTAGTTTTTTACCTCCAAAAATACTTTTTAAACTGAATGTATAGTAATTTAAAATAAACGCCGACCGCACGCCCATGTTAATAAAAATCGTCTGCTACTTAGTTGCTGTTGTTCAACAACTAAAGAAATTAAGCAACGATTGCAACTTTATCACTGCTGTTTCAGCTGCACGGTATTACCATCAAGAAGCTATTCGTGACGCATTTATTTCAGGAATTTAATTAAATTTCAGCAGCCAACGGTTGCTTGTGCGAAAATCACACGTTTCCTTAATTTAGTAGAATCCATTAATACTCTGGGTTCAGGCAATGTTTGTTAACTGCCTTATCCAAGCACACAACTGACCAGTTAGCGACAAGTTTCTAATCTGTAATCATTCGGTTGAAAGGCGATGCACTTATCCATCAGACTAACCGGTTGGATCAAACGATTTGAAACAGTCGGCATTATCGAAAATTCTGTCCCGCAAAAAAAAGATGCGACTTGTAGTGAATCTCATAGAGTTGGTCACTTTACCAAAGTTTGCCGTATATTTCCTTACCACAATCAACATATATCAGTCGTCTTGATTAATTCCACATGAATGAGTAGGCCTACTTCAGTGTTACTCAAGTTTGGAAACCGAACTAACGTTAGAATTAAACTTATCGAAACACCTCCAAACGCCCTTATCGACACGAACTCAACGAACAGCAACTTTATTAGTGAAGTATCCAAGTGACTTTAACATACTCCATCGGGGGAACGCACATGATTTAAATGTGCGCATTTAAATTTAGCAGTAAAATGACATTCTCTTCAAAGTCAGGTTTTCACTATGGCAATTGTATAAGTACTTCTAATCACTTATAAAAACGTACTTTTGTGTGATGCACGGTCTATTAACTGACTATGTTTTTGGTTTCATGAAGATTTCATGAAACAACATGAAAGTTTCAATATACAATTTGCTACATTAAAATCGTTATACATTAAAGTGATGTAGTCACTTAAGATGCCCGTTGCCCAAAGATTGTTTGACTATTCATAAATGCCGACTGTCAGCCTATAGTAACAACTTTGCGAGGACATTCTGAAAACCCTTTCATAGAAGAGGAACCGAAAAGACTGTCGGTTGAAGGCATGGAATCCGCTAATTATTCGATCACTTATCAGAAATCCTACCTTGAATGGATAACGCGAATCATTCGGTTACTGGGCGGTTCAGTGCTCTATGCACTTGTGACCAGCTGTAGACTCACGTAATATTTTTTGTTGTAGAATCTTATGTATGTTTAAAATTAAAATCTTAAAAACTGTAAACGGCTGCGTGTTCCCAAATAACCGGTTCCTATACAACTTTTACAATACAAAACGGTCTCAGGGATGATATTAAGGCTCAAAACTTAAATTAGGATTTTTTTTCATTAAACTAGTATAAGGGCTAATAAAAAAAACTTTGTTGCTGTGTATTACATGATTTCCAAGCATTACGCGGTTAGGTAGGAGCTCAGCGCCTGGAAAGTGCGGAATCGATTTTCATCGATTTTCACCGATTTTACTTTCCACACTTAATAGGCTACTGGTCTCGAACCCCAAATGGGCTATTTTCTAAGTGTGGTGATATCTATGTTATACGCACGTGTCCGCCGTTCCCGCTATTCCGTTCCGGATGTGCATTCATTTTAACTTCCGTTGTTTATATTACTTTTGTATTGGTTACATCAGTTGGTTAAGCTATCGCCCATGTTTATGTTTCATTCTATTACAGGCATGTCATTTATTAGTTTAATAAAGCCAGAGTAACTACATTACTCCTCACTGGTCATGTCAATTTATTAAACTAATAAAATAATGGATAAACTTCAGCTTACAAGACCAAAGGAGCTTACCATTGAGACAACGGCTCCTGACGCCGCCAAAGTGTTCATCTTTTGGTTAAGGACCGTTAAGGATTACATTGCCTACCTTGAAGAGGGCAGATGCGAATCATCTACTCCTGTAAACAAGACGAGAGTAATTGTAAGCTGCCTTTCACCATCTGTTTATCCTCTTGTCGAAGATGTTGAAGAATTTGACGAAATCGTCAAGGTCCTTCAAGCTGCATATGTTATAAAAAAGAACAATGTTTATGCTCGCCATCTTCTTGTCAGCCACCACCAACAAGTCGGTGAATTAATTGCAGAATATGCTCAGACTTTAAAGTCTTTGGCTAAAGATTGTACCTTTGAGGCTGTGACAGCTCAAGAATACCGAGATCAGCTCACAAGGGACGCATTCATTAATGGTCTTGCGTCGCCTTTTATTCGACAGAGGATTCTTGAAAAGGATGATATTAATCTCGTACGAGCTATTGAACTTGCTGACAGTCTGGATAGGGCACAAAAACAAGCTGCGGTAATGGGCCGAGGCTCTTTAACTATTGCCGCTGCGCAACCCGAAAATAAATCTCAGAGGTTGGCAGTTGCTAAATCGGAAGGAAGGCTAAGGAAGAAATGCTACTTCTGTGGTGGAAGTCTTCATATCAACCGACGCATGTGTCCAGCTCGTGATGCGGTGTGCCACTCTTGCAATAAACGTGGACATTTTGCAAAAGTCTGTAAATCAAAGACGGCCGAGTATCGGGAATCTTTAGCTTCGGCGGCAGGAGCTTTTGCTTCAAGCAGCAACGATGGGACATCTAACATTATAGCAGCTGCTCCTCGAGGCCTTGGACCCGCCGTAATAAACGCTACACTAAAAGGACGGAAAGTTGATGTTCTAATTGATACAGGTGCGTCAGATAATTTTGTTAATAAACGTACTGCCCAGCAGCTACTGCTAAAAGTAGAAAAGGGTTCTGAGAACATATCTCTCGCTACCAGCGAAATGGAAACCAAGATTGACGGAAGGGCCAAAGCCGATATTGGTCTTTTAGGGAGACAATATGTGGGTCTCAAACTGGGTGTGATGTCCGACCTCTGTGCGGATGTCATTCTTGGACAAAAATTCCTCAGCCGTCATTCGGAAATAAATTTTAAGTATGGTGGCGCCGAACCCCCGTTGGATATTCCTTGTCATCCAACACAACATGTTCTAAACGTTTCTGCTGCCAAACTGCCAGGCAGCTATTTAATGTAAGTTCGTACTACCGGCCGCGTTAACCATCCGGCCACACGACCATACTTTACTTTCCACACTCTGGGAAGAGTAAAGTTTTCGTTCAAACGTAAAAATACCAATCAATGGCTATACACTAAGATAGTCTCGACTGTTTATAAGACTACCTGAGAGTTTTATTATGATATTGTTCATGTTTCAAAGACATAACCTTCTTATAATTATCGTCACTATAGGACTGCAACGATACGTGTGAAAAAGTATCGCTGATTCGCGATTATCGTTAGTAAACATTAATTCCCAAAATCGAAACTAAACGTCTTTAACGAATTAAAATGCGTATCTTGATGACAATAAAGGTATATGGTTTGTTCTCAATAAAGCTTGCAAGTGAAAAATAATATTTTTTTTTATAATTTTACGCTTTACTTTACGCTTTACAAGCGGGCATAACAAAGTTCATTCTATCGTTAGGTGGTCGCGAGGTGATCTGACGATTGCCGTGTGTTAACCCCCTTGGTTTTCCCATTCACGGGGATAAACATGAATATTCTATCCTAACCTATCCTACCGCATGCTTTGTTAATACAGGAATGTTTTTCTTGATTTCTTATTTAGGCTATTTAACATTGATCTATTTTAACATTGATCGGTTAATTACAGTACTTGTATATGTTAGTTAGACGATGGGTTTGAACCGTAAAGAAAACTTGTTTGGTTTCTAAGCTTGAAAACACAAGTATCTAAGATAATCTAAATATTTATTACTTTTCTGTATATCCGCTCAAAGTCGGGGAACAGTTTGGAATATTACACTGAATCAAATAAGTGGTTTGTTGGTACGCTTGCAACAGTAAGGATCCTTGTGTGTGTATTTTATTCTATGCCATTCCAGAGGTGTCAACTCACCAGCTCTCCAATACGGCAGTTAAACGCTTAACAATAATTGTCGTCTTTTGCCTCCCGACAATAACAAGAAGGGGTAAAAAGAATGCAGACAGGGGAGGCACTAAACTTGAAAACTTTTAGTTTTTTTGGTGCCTTTCTGTTTTGCTGTAGTATCTTGCCACAGTATTTTTTTATTTTTTGGTTAATTGTTAGATTTTCAGTTAACGTCATATTTGTTTTGGTATATATATATATGACATGTATTTTCAAATTGTTGGTGGTAAACGCTGCAGCGAAAGAAACAAAAATAAAAATTGTATTGTATTGTATGCAGTCATTTAAAGTAGGCCGATACCGGACAGATTCTGTTATCGTGTAGCGTCATTAAAAAAGAAAAAGGTTCTCTCCGAGTAGAATAAGGACCATAACTCAAAACCGCACAGGTTCAACCGAATCAAACCGCGCCTTTTTTGCATAGTTCTGCAGTCGTACTTCTATGTGCATTTCTAACTTCATACGTGCAGGGTTATTTAGACGTTAAATATATCAAAGCCGCTAAATCAGGTAGCATTTGCATTTGTACCTCGATAAGAGAAGGGGTCTTAAGATGAAAGTAATATGTGCTGGCATGATTAAGACAGGGACAAAGTCCATGACCGAAGCCTTGCGAATACTTGGCTTCAGTGTGTACGATTATATGGAGAATCTGGAGTATTTAGGAGACGACTGGTTGAAGTTATTAGAGAAAGGAGGGGGATCAGAGGATTTTCGTCGAATGTATGAAAACGTAGACGCTGTAGCGGATGTACCGCCGGCCCATTTTTGGGACGAAATACACAAAGCATTTCCAGAATCAAAGGTTAAAGCTAAATAACATGTGTTCTTAATTAGACATTTTGTTTTTTGCTGGAGTAAGTTTCTAAATCATTATGGACCGTCACAAAGACTGTTTTTTTATAATTCTGTACATGTATCGGTCGCGTTACCTGTCTGACCGATTAGCTTATAGTGCGTTAGTTCGTCGACGTTTAGTCAAATGGTGGTATGTTGCGAGTAGGTTGTGTCCTTGAGCAAGGCACTTATCAGACATTGCCTGAACCCAATGAAATGATTCTACCAAATTGAATGGTCGTCTCAATCATACACAACACACTGCAACAACTCAATAATAATTGTTCAAAACAAAAACTGTTACAAAACTGTCAGATCACCCGCAGACAATGACAAATCCGGCCCAGGCGGCCATTATTCTGGCATGCCGGATGTTACATTGACATGTTGCAAGACTAAATAGCTACGTCACAGCTGTATTTGTGCGTCTCTTGCTATTCGTGAGGGGAGGCTCGATCACTTGGCCTGTCATGCAAACACTGAAATAGTCTCAAAAAGTGTGTCCACCCTTGCCCTAACATCACAACTGTATTTTTTAGATAATTTTAACAATGAGAGACACTGAGGAAGAATGGATTAAAAGCGTTGACAAACAAATGAAAGCGGTTGGAATTCCAATTCTATTCTTTATTCGCTTCTTCTCACCGACTGGTCGAAAAATGATGTATTATTCCTCTCTAGTCGGTGAGTAGGGCTTGTAGGAACGACGGAAAAACCAAGACAAAAACAGGATTTCCGGAATTCTTTTTCTGCTAGACTTTTCCTATATAATGTGTTGCGATAGAAACGAATTTAATTAATTTTTTCTTGATTAACATATAAATAGTTATACGGTTGTGTGACCGAATGGTTATTTATGCTACCAATTCGTATACAGCATGTGTAAATAAGCAACCAATACATATACAGACTTAAGAATGGTTACAGGCTGATAATAAGAGTGTCAACAGACTGCGATAAGACTTAAAGAATGGTAACAGGCTGCAATGGATCTGATTGTTTGTTTTGTCGCGTCAATTACTGTTTGACATTTATTCGCGTTAAATGGTGTCAAGTCATCGAACGCGTTTCCTGTTTTGCGTAAGTCAACCCGAATATACAGCTTGCTTCAATATGTAGTATCTCTCACTTTATTACAGTTCTATAGAGGTATATGGTAAAGCGCTGATACGGGTTAAACTCACACTATCCCTGTCTCAAACCTTTGTTGCGTACTGTGCATACGCAGTACTTTGTTGCTTACTTTCATACAAATTTATCATTTTAACATATAATATGAGATATATGATTGGGTAGTAAGTTCTATTCTCGTGAATGCTATGATACGCAACCACACGGGTTATTGTCAAATCACCTCGATTACCGAAGCCATTACTGTTTGTTGTGTATGATTGAGACGTCCCTACAATTTTGGCAAAACCCAATAATCTACTGGGTCCATAGAATAAAAAAAAACAGTTTTAGCGACGGGTCAATTATGAGTTTAAAACTTGGGCCAGTAAGAAACATACAGCTGTACATAACGGAGCTTAAACGCCCCGGTACCTCTAAATACTACAGGACCGCTTGGACCGCTTGGACCGCTTGGAGCGCATGGAGCGCTTAAATCGCTTGGAGCGCTTACTATACTTCGTACTTACAAAAGCCATGATAATAATGTTAGGGTTGGGGTTTAAGTTAGTTCTGGGGTTGAGATTAGTGTTTGGGACAGGGTTAGAATTACTTTCCATAGCAATCTAAGTGATCCAAGCGGTCCAAGCGGTCCAAGCGGTCCTGTAGTATTTAGAGGCACCCTAAAC
>CH003409.1:879511-901198 GCA_000149265.1 Ciona savignyi | reverse complement strand
TTTAATTTTAGGAATAACCTTTGGCCCTGCGGTGTGGTTTGGATATCATAATAGTATTATACCCCCCCACCCCACCCCCCCTTTTTTCACAACTTATTATTTCACTTGTGTGCACACAAAGCAACTAACCCAAAACAAGTTTTTAACCAATTTTTTTATACGGTTGGTTTGCAAATTCACATTGAAGGATTTACCCATAGTTTACCGTAAGATTACCTTACGCCCACCGTTGGCTGTACGCCATTTATATTGGAAAAACATTTTTTACCATTTTAACTGAGATGGAAACTACAAGGTTGGTATATTTATATTAGATTTCATTTATTAATTGACATATATTCATTTCAGGATAAGATAGAATAGAATAATTATGTTTATTTCCGTGAATGAAAAAAACAAGGGGCTTAACACACGGGCAAACATCAGATCACCTCGCACCTACCGTCCGGTTACCGAAGCTATTGCAGCGTGTTGTGAATGATTTACACGTCCCTTCAATTTTATTAAATCCTATTATTTCGCTGGGTTCGAGCAATGTTTGTTAAGTGCTTTTGACCAAGGACACAACCTACTAGCTAGGGGCCAGTTTTAAATCTGCAACCTTTCGACGCACTGACCCACCACAAGCTAATCAGTCGGACAAATCATTAAACATTGAATCTATTGCACAGAATGCCCCTAAAGACAAGCTGTTGATATACAATGTAAAGGAAGGCTGGAAGCCGTTGTGCGAATTCCTTGGCGTCGAAATACCCGACGTTCCCTTTCCTCGGAAAAATGTTGGTGGCAGTATAGTCGACGAATGGCTGGAACGACCGGCGATTAAAAAGATGAAACTTGAAATATTATGTTCCATGACCGCAATCGTTACTGTTTCGTCATATTTTGGTTGTAAACTCGTATACGGAGGGTGGGGAAATGGAATATGGTCGGCGTGCCTTCGAATTTTTGATTGACTGCTCCCAATATATTTGATTGACGTATTTTTTTTATTTACGATGAGTAGCGTATTTTTAAAGAATTAAATCAACGAATTGTTCAGTGTTTATTTCGAAATAGTTTAACCACGGAAATGCACAACGGCGAAGATTTGTTTATAATAAATTCTTCAATTAAAAGCTAAACGAACTTATTTTTGAATTAATATTTTACATACCTCACTACTTTTATTAAATATAAGCTTAAAATAAAATTGAAAACGAATATTTACAAGTATAAATCCAACCGTCCAAATATGTGGTTATGATTGACAGAATATCACAATACAATATTTCACAATGCCGTTAAATTTAAAAAGGTGTGTGTTCTGTCCCCAGCTTAATTTTTACGTCATTGCATGCATCACCAGTTGAACCGCATGATCGAGTATGAGATGCATGCAATACGTGGCCAGTCCTCTTTTTACATTTTATTTTTATGGTAGTTCTGTAATGAACGGAACCTTGCGTTGTATTTCACCTCTAAGTAATTTTGGTCTTCTGTAGTTCACAGGAGGGTTTAAAGGCACAAATTTCAGGTGGATAAAATGTGTTTTATGCTATACCGTAGTAATTTTCCATTGCTAAATTTGTTTCCATTATTTTTAGTTACCGCCACTTCGCCACGTCATCACGCATCAACATCTACTTTGTATGTCAATGGTTAGCGTAATACAAAACAAAAATCAGAGTGGCGCGTAAGACTGAATTCTGCCGACACTCCGAAAAAGATTAGGCACACGGCGCTGCCGAAACAGTAACTGAAATTTTCTCTGCAATCAACGTTCATTCATTCTCAATGAGCGAGGCCGCGGGAGGCAATGGAGATGGGAAGAGTTCGGTCGGCGAGTATAATGTCGACGAACAAAACATTACCGTAAGAAGGAAAATTCCAGAAGATAATGACTCTAGATTACGAACGTCAATGAAGGAAATCGATGAGATGGAACTAATATTTCGAGAATGTGTTTCCGATGCAAATGCAGAGTTGATATTTTGCAACAACCTTGAGGAGTTACAAGGAAAAGTTTCAGAAGCAGCAAAACAAAAGAAAAATCTTAAAGAGAAAATTAACAGCTTGAAACACCTGGATTCGACAATTGTTGAGAGACTCCCAAGATACGACAAAATCATGGATGAAATGCTGAGTAATGCGAGAACGACAATTACGCAGCTGAGAGAAGAGCGAATGTCCACATATTCTAAAAGTAGGTCTTCTAATAAACATTCAAGGCGCGTCTCAATAGACGAGGAATTTAACCCTTAGACCACGACGGTTACATATTTGTAACCTAGAAGTGTCCCCGAAAAAAAATGCACAATTCAGTCGTTTCTTGGGGGATTTTTCTAGTTTATATATTTTTGGAAAGCATTTGAATAGATCTTTCGAAATAACGCATAAAAACATAACCTTTACATTTAAATTTTTTGAGTAATATTGCTCCAAACATTTTTCTAAAAAATGTTTGTATCTAGTTTAACTTTTAGGTAAACAATCGCTTTTTTGTGTTCTGGGGAGTTAAAACTGTTACACTAGTTGCTGTGAGAATAAAACTAGCAGTAGCCATCTTTGTTTTTGCTTTTACCAGTCATTTTCGATCTTTCAACAATATATGTATACATATGTTAATATGACTTTCGCTAATTACTATTGATATTTATTCATTTTTTCGTCTTTGTTTTGTTTGTTATTCAATTATTATATGATACTCAGAAGAAATATGGCAACTTCGCGGTAGTTTACAGCCGATCAGGCTGCCAGCATGACCAAAGCCGACAGTGATTCTGGTGATGAAATGCCATATTTGTCAGTCATGTGTGACGTCATCACGCTTAGTTGACGTCATCAAAAAATAAAAGACGTATCTTTGTAGGAAATTTCATTTTGAACAACTTTGTAATACATTACTATCTTCTATAAGCTACCAGTAACGAGTAATTAGAGTATGAAGTATTGATTATGACGTCATTACAAATTCTACGACGTCATCAAAAAAATAAAAATACCAATTTGTAGAAAATTATCTACTGGACAACTTTGTATTAGATTATTTTTCCCTAAGTCCAACAGTATTCGCAGCAAACAAGGTCAAAGCAACCTTACTCAAAACTGCCAAAAACGGCAAAAGTTCCGTCGTGGTGAAAGGGTTAAGAAGAGACGGTACGAGAATGAAGTCGCATCTGCTGCCCTATCAGCAAAGCTACCTTACATAGAAAAGGAAAAGGAGCTACGAATGCGACAAATCAACGCCGAAAAGGATCTCGAGATTACCAAAGTAAGTAAGGAAATTGCGGGAAAGGCTGCCACAAGCGCTGCATGTTTAGATGCTGAGCGCGTAGAAAATCCTTATGGGATTTATGCTGAAGATCTACCTAATAGTATACCACCGCCAATTTGTACTGGAGAAGCTGGTTCATCGACGGGTAGATTCACATCGTTTCGGACGCCAATCTTGGAAGCAGCAACGACACGCCATTCTGCACGTGAGTCTCAACAGTTTCGGTCTTTTCCAGCGGTGCATCGCTTGCCTACCATAAAGTTAGACATATTTGACGGAAATGTTTTGAAGTTCCCAGCATGGGAAACGGCGTTTGACGCGCTCGTAGAATCTAACTCAATATGTGTTGCACAGAAGTTGAACTTGTTAAATCAACACCTTAAAGGCGAACCTAAAATGTTGGTTGATGGTTTCTTTCTCCTTCAAAGTGAGCACGCGTACGTAGAAGCAAGATCAAAGTTGAAAGAACGGTATGGAAACGAAAGCGTAATAGCAAAAGCTTTTATTGATAACGTTTATTCTTGGCCTAAAATCTCTCAAACTGATTTTGGTGGACTTCGTCGGTTTTCTGATTTTCTAAATCAAGTGGAAATCGCTAAACAACGTATATCTTGCTTAAATGTTTTAGATTATCCTACCGAGAGTGTGAAAATTCTTTCACGATTACCACCGTTTGTCTTAAACCGGTGGCGCGCAGAAACGGCTATATGGAAAACGTCACATTCGGGAAACTATCCACCTTTTTCAGAATTAGCAAAATTCATCACTAAAACTGCCGACCAGGAGAACATTCCGGAGTTACAAGAGCTGCACGTGTCCAGCAATAGAAGAATACAGCCGAATGCAATCCGAGGCAACCGTAACGTGAATTCCTTTAGTACCAGAGCACAAGACCGGGAGCGACGTGTGAGCGAGCAATATTGCTACTATTGCAAGGGAAGACACCAGTATATCTTGCTTAAATGTTTTAGATTATCCTACCGAGAGTGTGAAAATTCTTTCACGATTACCACCGTTTGTCTTAAACCGGTGGCGCGCAGAAACGGCTATATGGAAAACGTCACATTCGGGAAACTATCCACCTTTTTCAGAATTAGCAAAATTCATCACTAAAACTGCCGACCAGGAGAACATTCCGGAGTTACAAGAGCTGCACGTGTCCAGCAATAGAAGAATACAGCCGAATGCAATCCGAGGCAACCGTAACGTGAATTCCTTTAGTACCAGAGCACATGACCGGGAGCGACGTGTGAGCGAGCAATATTGCTACTATTGCAAGGGAAGACACCACATCGACGATTGCAGTGCGTTTGCCAAAATCACGAGGCGAGATAGGCACGAATTTATCCTAAACAACAGAATATGCTTTTCATGTGGATCAAGTCAAGATCACATCGCGAGGTACTGTCGAAACCGGGTGACTTGTAAGGTATGTAATAAACTACATCTGACCTCGTTACATATCAATACGAATATCGAAAGAACAGGCTGCCTCTGTACTTCTACTAAACTAAATGAATGTTGCATAGACCAATCCATAATTGTACCGGTAAGAGTATGCAGTAGAGCTAATCCTACTCTTCAAATCAAGTGTTACTGTATACTAGACGCCCAATCAAATAACTCATTCATATCAGATGGGCTAAAGACACAGCTCGGGCTGCAAGGGACGTCCACGTTGGTGGAACTAAGCACGATGCTGGGCTGCAAAGATGTGGTCTCTAGAGAAAAGATATGCGATCTGGAGGTGCAGAGCTTCGACGGCAAGGTTTCTTTTAAAATCCCATACGTGTTCGTTAGACCCGACATACCAGCAAGTCGAAGCCAAATCCCTCGACGAGAGCACGCACGAAAGTGGAATCACTTAAAAGGAATGTCAAGTAAGATAGTTTCCTACCAGCATAATCTGGAAATAAGTATGTTACTTGGAACGAACGTCCCTGGCGCAATCAGACCAAGAGAAATAGTGGTGGGAGACGAATGCCAACCGTACGCACAGCGTTCAGCTCTTGGTTGGGGCATAGTAGGAGTTGTGCATACACAGGAGGTTGGCTATTCCTGTTTGACTCGAGTTATTTCGCATCGCTGCGTTGGGTATAAGAAAGTGGAGGAGAGTCCAATACAACGTTTTATAATCCCATTTCAATCAAAAGAGTATCCTTGACAAAAACATCCAACAAGGAGACGATGGCCATTATGTTATGCCACTGCCATTAAGAAACGAAAATATAAGACTTCCCAATAATCGAATTTGTGCAGAAAAACGTTTATGGCAACTGAAGAGACGTTTTACCAGCAACCCAAAATATAAGGAAGATTACGTCAAGTTCATGGCAGATGTCATAAGCAAGTACGCGGAACCGGTATTAGAAACTAACAAAGATGATGGGAGGGTAAATTACATACTCCACACCGGAGTGTACCATCCAAAGAAGCCCGAAAAAATAAGAGTCGTGTTCGACTGTTCTGCCAGGCACCAAGGTATATCTCTTAATGATTGTTTGCTGCAGGGACCCGATCTACTAAACGCGTTGGTGGGAGTGCTATGTCGTTTCAGACAAAACAGAATTGCCTTTACAGCAGACATTGAAGGCATGTTTCACCAGTTTCATGTCGCAGAACCTTACCGCGATTTACGTCGGTTCCTCTGGTGGGAGGATGGCCAAACTGATAGGCGAGTGAAAGAATATCGTATGAAAGTACATATTTTTGGCGCGGCAAGCTCTCCGGGATGTGCAAATTTCGGACTTAAACGTGCTGCAGATGACGGAGAAAAGGAATTCGGCATCGAAGCTGCAAATTTCGTAAGAAGGGATTTCTATGTTGACGATGGGATCACGTCAACGCCGGACAATGAGTCAGCGATTTCTCTTGTTGAACATAGCCCCAGCTTGTGCGCGAGAGGCGGTTTGCGCCTTCATAAATTTCTATCAAACAGTAAAAATCTACTGCTTAAGATTAACAAAGCCGATCGCAGTGTAAGTTTGAAGCATGTGGACTTGCACAGCAACCCGCTACCTGTGGAAAGAGTTCTTGGGCTCGCATGGAACGCAGAGAAAGATGCATTTTGTTTTAAAACGTCTTTAAAAGAAACCCATTTAACCAGGCGAGGAGTACTATCGACAGTCAGTTCCATTTATGATCCTTTGGGGTTCCTTGGGCCAGTCGTTCTGGAAGGAAAACAAATTCTTCAACAGATGTGCATTGAGAAAACCGATTGGGACGACCCACTTCCAAATAATCTGCGTGCACGATGGGAATTTTGGAAGCAAGATTTAAAACAACTCGAAAATCTAGAAATTGGACGCTGCTTCCAACCACCTAACTTTGGTCGTATTTTATGCAGAGAACTTCACCATTTCGCCGACGCCAGTACAGTTGGGTATGGCCAATGTTCTTATATGCGTCTAGTTAGCGAGTCCGGTAGTATATCGGTCTCGCTTGTTATTGGAAAATCTAGAGCTGCCCCTTTAAAACCAATGACAGTGCCAAGATTAGAATTAACTGCCGCCTTGGTTTCTGCACGTATGTCAGCTTACCTGCAGAAACAACTTGGTCCCGAAACGTATGAGAACTACTATTGGAGTGATAGTAAAGTGGTGTTGGGATACCTTGCGAATGAAGCAAGACGGTTTCACGTTTTCGTCGCAAATCGAGTACAGGAAATACGAGAGATAACTGACGTCACTAGATGGTTTTACGTTAATTCAAGCGACAATCCTAGCGACTGTGCAAGCAGAGGAATGCATCCACGCCGATTTGCAACAATGTCAAAATGGTTTTGCGGACCAGAGTTTCTATGGAAGGAAAACGTTTCGTATCCGCCCCCATTTATGTCCGTGACACAAGATGATGAAGTACAAAAACAAATTTCAATAGAAATGAAACGAGTAACCGTACTTAATACTACTTCATCGTTAACTGGCTTTGAGCCTCAGAGATTAACACACATTTCTTCTTGGTTTCGAGCAAAACGAGCTATCGCTAACGTAGTGCGGTTCTCGCGTAGACTGCAAAAGTCGGTCAATTCATCGGATATTAACTGTGCAGCTCTCGCAGAAGCAGAGTTGATGATTTTAAGTACCATGCAGCGGTGGCATTTTCCAGCAGAGATTGCCCGAATTAACCATGGCAAAAGTGTCGGTGCCATAAGCACATTGCATCGTCTCAATCCGTTTTTGGACGCGAGCGGTGTTTTACGTGTTGGAGGAAGAATAGGCAATGCCGAATGTAACTATGTTATCAAGCATCCAGAAATTATACCAAAGAAAACTCACATTGCAATGCTAATCATAAGACATTGCCATGAGATGGTAAATCATATGGGAAGAACTACAACGCATAACTGTATTCGTCAACAAGGTTATTGGATTATGCACGGTTCCAAGTCAGTATCCCGATATATCAACAACTGTGTTATCTGTAAGCGACACAGAGGATGTCTGCAGGTGCAACAGATGGCCAATCTACCCGCGGATCGACTTAAAGAAGGCGCACCCTTTACCTACTGTGGTGTAGATTGCTTCGGTCCTTTTTTAATTAGAAACGAGCGTTCCACAATTAAGCGCTACGGCGTATTGTTTACATGTATGTCTACGAGAGCGATACATTTGGAGTGTGCGCATTCTCTCGACACTGATTCGTTCATTAACGCCTTGCGTCGATTCTTAGGTCGCCGTGGTCCAATCGAACAACTTCGTTCTGACTGTGGAACAAACATAGTGGGTGCTAGAAACGAACTGTGTTATGCACTAAAGTCTTTGGATGACAAGCAAGTAAAGAAATTTGCTTTGGAGAATGGGTTTGACTGGATTGATTTTAAATTCAACGTCCCTCACGCAAGCCACATGGGCGGAGTTAGGGAGAGGCAAATCCAAACAGCTAGACGAGCGTTGGAACCATTACTTGCCAAGTGCGGCGAGCAACTTGATGACGAAGCCTTTAGTACGTTCCTAACTGAAGTTAAAAATATAGTAAATTCAAGGCCATTAACGGTGGAGACTTTAAACGACCCAGGAGCACCAGAACCCTTAACACCCAATCACCTTCTAACTATGAAACAGCGGCCTATGTTCTCACCTTGCAGTAAGTTCCAAGCGGGAGATTTGTATTGCCGTCGCCGTTGGAGGCGTGTACAGTTCTTGGCAAATCAATTTTGGACAAGGTGGCGAAAGGAATTTCTGCAATCACTACAGGCTAGAAAGAAATGGCAAAAGAAAGAACTCAATCTCGAGATTGGCGATATTGTGTTGCTTCAGGAAAAGGACGTTAAAAGAAATCAATGGAAGTTGGCTAGAGTGCTAGCTACATTTCCAAGTGAGGATGGGCAAATTCGCAAAGTACAAATCCTAGTAGCCGATGGCCATAGAGACATAAGCGGGAAGCGAGTTAGGTCACCAACCGTGTTGGATAGACCAATTCATTCATTGGTGCTGCTAATACGAGGAGACGATGGAGGCGCCGTCGAGAACGATGGAGGCGCCGTCGAGAACGATGGAGGCGCCGTCGAGAACGATGGAGGCGCCGTCGAGAACGATGGAGGCGCCGTCGAGAACGAGGGAGGCGCCGTCGAGAACGAGGGAGGCGCCGTCGAGAACGAGGGAGGCGCCGTCGAGAACGAGGGAGGCGCCGTCGAGAACGAGGGAGGCGCCGTCGAGAACGATAGAAGCGACGTCGAGAACGATAGAAGCGACGTCGAGAACGATAGAAGCGACGTCGAGAACGATAGAAGCGACGTCGAGAACGATAGAAGCGACGTCGAGAACGATAGAAGCGACGTCGAGAACGATAGAAGCGACGTCGAGAACGATAACGGTGAAGGAGGCGTTCAACCAATTATTCTCCCTATCTCTCCAATGCAAACTGACCTCACAAAAACGACTGTCACTCAAAATCCTGACATAGGAAGTCTTAGATTTTTTCACAATTTAAAATTGAAGCTTGGATCTGCAACCTCAACTCAAAACCCTACAAAATTTTGTTTAAAAATTTTGAGCCCATACCCCCTCGTACATCGGCAACTTTTTTTCCAACAAACAGCTAGCAGATGCACAATCAACACCTTTATTTTACAAAGCACTGCTCCACGATTACAAAACTTTACAGCTAAACGAAAACACCGGCGCGCAGCCTAGCACATGCTGCTTTCAACCAAACAAACATTGGGGAATCACCACCATTGTTACTCAGCAAAACACTCGTTTAAAAACAATGACTCATGGAGGGTACCACTCGTCACATCCGCCAGTTCATAGAGGTCTTAATTGGTTATACGCCATCTGAAATGTGATCGTGGACGATAAACTTGCGTAGTTCTGACGCAAATAAGACGATTCCCCGACGAGGAGCCTTAAATGATTTGATTTTCGTGTACAGTTTAGAGTCGTCATGTGTGTTGTGTTAAGTGTAAAATTGTTTAAATTTTAGGGGAGCCATGTTCTGTCCCCAGCTTAATTTTTACGTCATTGCATGCATCACCAGTTGAACCGCATGATCGAGTATGAGATGCATGCAATACGTGGCCAGTCCTCTTTTTACATTTCATTTTTATGGTAGTTCTGTAGTGAACGGAACCTTGCGTTGTATTTCACCTCTAAGTAATTTTGGTCTTCTGTAGTTCACAGGAGGGTTTAAAGGCACAAATTTCAGGTGGATAAAATGTGTTTTATGCTATACCGTAGTAATTTTCCATTGCTAAATTTGTTTCCATTATTTTTAGTTACCGCCACTTCGCCACGTCATCACGCATCAACATCTACTTTGTATGTCAATGGTTAGCGTAATACTAAACAAAAATCAGAGTGGCGCGTAAGATTGAATTCTGCCGACAGTCCGAAAAAGATTAGGCACACGGCGCTGCCGAAACAGTGTGTAATTCCAATTCGTATTTGTGCGATAAACCACTTTTTGTTAGATATGAAAATGTACCAGCAGAGGGTAGCCAGTAACTGCTTATGCAATACCGGTACAAGGTAAAATAACTACGGATACATGTTATCCATAGCAATATTTTTTCTTAAAAATAGAAAAGATTCATTTAAACAAACACTATGCATGTTGGCAAATAAAAAGAGTCAGCTCAACACACTTGCCTTAACCGTACATAGTTGTTCACTGCATAATGAATGCCAGGGATTACCATCCCAACTTAAACGAATCACAGTCCTAATAAAAATACAATTGCTTTGCATTTTGTATACATGCTTTTTGTTGTGATTATAACCATGCAATTTAGGAAAATTAAATTGGACATTCAAAATATGATGCTGGTTCTAACACTGATTTAACCCATATAAACACAAACTTTTATAACAAAAACCAGACCATTTTTACGCTCACCATTTTATAAAAGATTATTAAAACTCTTCGTGTAGTTGACTGTTTTTCAAGTTGGTCAATCATATTGTTACCGAAGCATGTAGATACCTGTCCAAAAATGCTGTTGCAGTCAACTACTTTTAATAAACAATGATTACAATCTAGACTAAAAAGGTAAAATCATTAATTGCAATATGATGTAAGGATGAAAAACCTTTTCCTTAAAATATCATACCTTACTATAACTCTGACCCAATGCTAATTCTAATTCCAAAACTAAACCTAACTCCTTAATCTTGATTTTAGTGTAAAATTTACTATAAATCACAAATAAACCTGCATACTGCAGTAGTGGTACGAGAAATATAAAAACATCTATCTGATAAAAACGAGAAAAAGACTATCTGATGAAACGAGAATTTTGTCACACAAAACACTACGTTTTATCCACTTGAAGCCATTTTTTTTGTAAGGCAGATTTGACATCGGCACACATTATTTTTCTAGTAAACACGATAGATCAGAATGGAGCAATCACTGGTAAAGTTGCATTAAAGCTCGATCTTTGCCAATACAGGGTTTGTATGTAGAACAAGCGTTTTCCCAAGTTAAGTTCTACATGTATAAAAAAACGGAACACGTTAGTTAATACTGATCTATATGTACGGAACTGTGTAAAACCATAGAATACTATAAAACGCGTTTTTACTGTAAAACGCGTATTTTTCACTTCCGCGAACAAAATAATTCGCGGATCAGGCGGATTTTTTCACGACCAGTAAAACACGAATATATGTATAGTCTACCGCTTAAATATCTAGTTACATACCAGCTATTTACATATTAGACCGCTGGTTATACTTAATTTAAATAATTTGACCACCAGTTCACGGAAAACCATTCGACCACCAGTTCACGGAAAACAGTTAAAACACGAACGTGAAATTTTGGACTCACGGAAACAACCAGTGCCCGCGGCACACTACTTTTCCGTAAGACAATGCTATAATGGCGTCGAGGAAAAATAATAAATTTATTTAACCCGTTTTTACGAAAAAAAATAGTTTCTCTACAACATGCTTGTGCGAACAAAGATATTTGTCTGTGGTGTTTAATCAAAAAAACTAAACGATCATGCCTATAGTATTTGATAAAGAAAAAGAACTCAGAAGCTGTTTTTACGACGATTAAGCCAAATCAGCGATAGTGTTCACTAAAAAATTCAAATATCGCATTAAATAAATGATAGTTTGTATTACTTTATTTTTTACATTATTATCACTTTTGACTGCCGTCAAATTTAGTCAGTTTCTAAAAGTTGCATATAGTGCTCTTGCTTTATATGTTGCATATCAGAACTTTTGCTTATAAATAATACCGACATAAGATTAAGAAGCAGCCTGCAAATTATTCAGCATTTTTTTTATTTAATTAACCTTAGGCGAGTAACACTTTTTATACACTTATTTTTTTATACACCAAATATTATAAACTTCAAATAAGATATGCCAATGGTGATGAGGAACCCAATCATGTAACCCAATCGTTTCTGCAGGCAGAAAAATAGACCGTCCACTCAACGGTTTCTTTTTACAAATAGAGAGCTTTTAAAACCATATGTAACTATACGTTATATTGCATTTAAAAACGCCGGGGTCCACTGGCTGCGTAAATACTTGGTATGTCCATCTTTTGGTGTATGTAATTGGTTACTGCACGTAGAAACTAAGGGTGTCCTGAGTTAACAAATCCAAACAACAATAAAACAAAGAAAAACAGCCATTAACGTATATGATATGGGTTTGATCGTTTTCTAAAGGATAAAGCTGCCTCAATATTTTGGATTTGTTTTTTGCCAAAGGCGGAGAACAACTAAGTCAGAAAACCATAAAGACATGGCGCATGACAAACCCTTCACACATTTTTCTGTTCTAAAATCGATTTTATTTATAGTGATTAACTTAGGATATCTATATGTAACGTGGATAAAGATTCCTTACGTCATGGTTAGAATAGTCGAAATAATTAACCATTTTTCCATTGCAGATGCGGCTTTAAAAACTTCATGACAATCATCAGCAGCGCTGCAGTAAAACCCCCAAATCATACTCATACTGCAGATTTATTTGACTTTAAAAAAAAATTTAAAGAGACCGTAAATACACAATTAGTTTTTTACCTCCAAAAATACTTTTTAAACTGAATGTATAGTAATTTAAAATAAACGCCGACCGCACGCCCATGTTAATAAAAATCGTCTGCTACTTAGTTGCTGTTGTTCAACAATTAAAGAAATTAAGCAACGATTGCAACTTTATCACTGCTGTTTCAGCTGCACGGTATTACCATCAAGAAGCTATTCGTGACGCATTTATTTCAGGAATTTAATTAAATTTCAGCAGCCAACGGTTGCTTGTGCGAAAATAGGATAGGATATTCATATTTATTCCCGTGATGGGGAAACCAAGGAGTTATCACACGGAGAATCGTCATATCACCTCGCG
Organism: Ciona savignyi; assembly: GCA_000149265.1. Taxonomy (NCBI): domain Eukaryota; kingdom Metazoa; phylum Chordata; class Ascidiacea; order Phlebobranchia; family Cionidae; genus Ciona; species Ciona savignyi. Next base: position 888,121 of record CH003409.1, on the reverse strand, counting down.
CCAACCTTCGGGTCACTGGAGCTATTACAATATGTTGTATATTATACACACGTTTCCTTAATTTGGTAGAATCCATTAATACTCTGGGTTCAGGCAATGTTCGTAAACTGCCTTATCCAAGCACACAACTGACCAGTTAGCGACAAGTTTCTAATCTGTAATCATTCGGTTGAAAGGCGATGCACTTATCCATCAGTCTAACCGGTTGGATCAAACGATTTGAAACAGTCGGCATTATCGAAAATTCTGTCCCGCAAAAAAAGGATGCGACTTGTAGTGGATCTCATAGAGTTGGTCACTTTACCAAAGTTTGCCGTATATTTCCTTACCACAATCAACATATATCAGTCGCCTTGATTAATTCCACATGAATGAGTAGGCGGCCTACTTTAGTGTTACTCTAGTTTGGAAACCGAACTATCGTTAGAATTAAACTTATCGAAACACCTCCAAACGCCCTTATCGACACGCACTCAACGAACAGCAACTTTAGTAGTGAAGTATCCAAGTGACTTTAACATACTCCATCGGGGGGACGCACATGATTTAAATGTGCACATTTAAATTTAGCAGTAAAATGACATTCTCTTCAAAGTCAGGTTTTCACTATAGCAATTGTATAAGTACTTCTAATCACTTATAAAAACGTACTTTTGTGTGATGCACGGTCTATTAACTGACTATGTTTTTGGTTAAGATTTCATGAAACAACATGAAAGTTTCAATATACAATTTGCTACATTAAAATCGTTATACATTGAAGTAATGTAGTCACTTGAGATGCCCGTTGCCCAAAGATTGTTTGACTATTCATAAATGCCGACTGTCAGCCTATAGTAACAAATTTGCGAGAACATTCTGAAAACCCTTTCATAGAAGAGGAACCGAAAAGACTGTCGGATGAAGGCATGGAATGCGCTAATTATTCGATCACTTATCAGAAATCCTACCTTGAATGGATAACGCGAATCATTCGGTTACTGGGCGGTTCAGTACTCTATGCACTTGTGACCAGCTGTAGACTCACGTAATTTTTTTTGTTGTAGAATCTTATGTATGTTTAAAATTAAAATCTTAAAAACTGTAAACGGCTGCGTGTTCCCAAATAACCGGTTCCTATACAACTTTTACAATACAAAACGGTCTCAGGGATGATATTAAGGCACAAAACTTAAATTAGGATTTTTTTTCTCTAAACTAGTATAAGGGCTAATAAAAAAAACTTTGTTGCTGTGTATTACATGATTTCCAAGCATTACGCTTCTCGGGTACATACTTTCACGTGCGGTTAGGTCGGAGCTCAGCGCCTGGAAAGTGCGGAATTGATTTTCATCGATTTTCACCGATTTTACTTTCCACACTTTATACTGGTCTCGAACCCCAAATGGGCTATTTTCTAAGTCAGCTATTTAATGTAAGTTCGTACTACCGGCCGCGTTAACCATCCGGCCACACGACCGTACTTTACTTTCCACACTGGGAAGAGTAAAGTTTTCGTTCAAACGTAAAAATACCAATCAATGGCTATACACTAAGATAGTGTCGACTGTTTATAAGACTACCTGAGAGTTTTATTATGATATTGTTCATGTTTCAAAGACATAACCTTCTTATAATTATCGTCACTATAGGACTGCAACGATACGTGTGAAAAAGTATCGCTGATTCGCGATTATCGTTAGTAAACATTAATTCCCAAAATCGAAACTAAACGTCTTTAACGAATTAAAATGCGTATCTTGATGACAATAAAGGTATATGGTTTGTTCTCAATAAAGCTTGCAAGTGAAAAATAATCTTTTTTTTATAATTTTACGCTTTACTTTACGCTTTACAAGCGGGCATAACAAAGTTCATTCTATCGTTAGGTGGGCGCGAGGTGATCTGACGATTGCCGGGTGTTAACCCCCTTGGTTTTCCCATTCACGGGGATAAACATGAATATTCTATCCTAACCTATCCTACCGCATGCTTTGTTAATACAGGAATGTTTTCCTTGATTTCTTATTTAGGCTATTTAACATTGATCTACTTAAACAATAATCACTTAAACAATAATTGTCGTCTTTTGCCGCCCGACATCAACAAGAAGGGGTAAAAAGAATGCAGATAGGGGAGGCACTAAACTAGATAACTTTTAGTTTTTTTGGTGCCTCCCTGTTTTGCTGTAGTATCTTGCCACAGTATTTTTTATTTTTTGGTTAATTGTTGGATTTTCGGTTAACGCCATATTTGTTTTGGTATATATATATATATATATGACATGTATTTTCAAATTGTTGGTGGTAAACGCTGCAGCGAAAGAAACAAAAATAAAAATTGTATTGTATTGTATGCAGGCATTTAAAGTAGGCCGATACCGGACAGATTCTGTTATCGTGTAGCGTCATTAAAAAAGAAAAAGGTTCTCTTCGAGTAGAATAAGGACCATAACTCAAAACCGCACAGGTTCAACCGCATCAAACCGCGCCTTTTTTGCATAGTTCGGCGGTCGTACTTCTATGTGCATTTCTAACTTCATACGTGCAGGGTTATTTAGACGTTAAATATACCAAAGCCGCTAAATCAGGTAGCATTTGTATTTGTACCTCGATAAGAGAAGGGGTCTTAAGATGAAAGTAATATGTGCTGGCATGATTAAGACAGGGACAAAGTCCATGACCGAAGCCTTGCGAATACTTGGCTTCAGTGTGTACGATTATATGGAGAATCTGGAGTATTTAGGAGACGACTGGTTGAAGTTATTAGAGAAAGGAGGGGGATCAGAGGATTTTCGTCGAATGTATGAAAACGTAGACGCTGTAGCGGATGTACCGCCGGCCCATTTTTGGGACGAAATACACAAAGCATTTCCGGAATCAAAGGTTAAAGCTAAATAACATGTGTTCTTAATTAGACATTTTGTTTTTTGCTGGAGTAAGTTTCTAAATTATTATGGACCGTCACAAAGACTGTTTTTTTTATATAATTCTGTACATGTATCGGTCGCGTTACCTGTCTGACCGATTAGCTCAGTGCGTTAGTTCGTCGCCGTTTAGTCGAATGTTGGTATGTTGACTCTGGCGAGTAGGTTGTGTCCTTGAGCAAGGCACTTATCAAACATTGCCTGAACCCAGTGGAATGATGGGTTCTACCAAATTGAATGGACGTTTCAAACATACACAGCACACTGCAACAGCTCAATAATAATTGTCTAAAACACAAACTGTTGCAAAACAGTCAGATCACCCGCAGGCAATGGAAAACTACGGCCTGTGGGAAAAATCCGACGCGGCCGGTCTTTATTCTGGCATGCGGCGTGTTATTGACATGTTGCAAGACTAAATAGCGACGTAAAAACTGTATTTGTGCGTCTCTTGCTATTCGCGAGTGGAGACTCGATCACGGCCTGTCATTCAAACACTGAAATAGTCTCAAAAAGTGTTTCCACCCCTACCTTAACATCACGACTGTGTTTTTTAGATAATTTTAACAATGAGAGACACTGAGGAAGAATGGATTAAAAGCGTTGACAAACAAATGAAAGCGGTTGGAATTCCAATTCTATTCTTTATTCGCTTCTTCTCACCGACTGGTCGAAAAATGATGTATTATTCCTCTCTAGTCGGTGAGTAGGGCTTGTAGGAACGACGGAAAAACAAGACAAAAACAGGATTTCCGGAATTCTTTTTCTGCTAGACTTTTCCTATATAATGTGTTGCGATAGAAACGAATTTTATTAAATTTTTCTTGATTAACATATAAATAGTCGCACGGTTGTGTGGCTGAATGGTTATTTATGCTACCAATTCATATACAGCATGTGTGAAAAAGCAACCACTACATATACAGACTTAAGAATGGTTACAGGCTGATAATAAGAGTGTCAACAGACTGCGATAAGACTTAAGAATGGTAACAGGCTGCAATGGATCTGATTGTTTGTTTTGTAGCGTCAATTACTGTTTGACATTTATTCGCGTTAAATGGTGTCAAGTCATCGAACGCGTTTCCTGTTTTGCGTAAGTTAACACGATATACAGCTTGCTTCAATATGTAGTATCTCTCACTTTATTACAGTTCTATAGAGGTATGTTAAAGCGCTGATACGGGTTAAACTCACACTATCCGTGTCACAAACATTTGTTGCGTACTGTACATACAGTACTTTGTTGCTTACTTTCATACAAATTTATCATTTTAACATATAATATGAGATATATGATTGGATAGTAAGTTCTATTCTCGTGAATGCTATGATACGCAACCACACGGGTTATTGTCAAATCACCTCGATTACCGAAGCCATTACTGTTTGTTGTGTATGATTGAGACGTCCCTACAATTTTGGCAAAACCCAATAATCTACTGGGTCCATAGAATAAAAAAACAGTTTTAGCGACGGGTCGATTATGAGTTTAAAACTTGGGCCAGTAAGAAACATACAGCTGTACATAACGGAGCTTAAATGCCCCGGTACCTCTAAATACTACAGGACCGCTTGGACCGCTTGGACCGATTGGAGCGCTTAAATCGCTTGGAGCGCTTACTATACTTCGTACTTACAAAAGCCATGATAATAATGTTAGGGTTGGGGTTTAAGTTAGTTCTGGGGTTGAGATTAGTGTTTGGGACAGGGTTAGAATTACTTTCCATAGCAATCTAAGTGATCCAAGCGGTCCTGTAGTATTTAGAGGCACCCTAAACGAACGAGTTTAAAATTTCGAACTTATTTTGCAGCGAACGCGGTTTTTGGTCACGATTCCAAATTCTCATTTTTCAAGCCTCCAAGCTTGAACAACTTCCTTATGAAAATGGCGTATCGTCGACATAACCTTCATGTGATACAGGTAACGAATATTGACTTTAATTTTAAGAATAAGCTTTGGCACTGCGGTGTTGTTTTGAATATCATAATAGTACTATACCCCCCACCCACCCCCCCCCCTTTTTTCACAACTTATTATTTCACTTGTGTACACACAAAGCAACTAACCCAAAACAAGTTTTTAACCAATTTTTTTTTACGGTTGGTTTGCAAATCCACATTGAAGGATTTACCCATAGTTTACCGTGAGATTACCTTACGCCCACCGTTGGCTGTACGCCATTTATATTGGAAAAACATTTTTTACCATTTTAATTGAAATGGAAACTATAAGGTTGGTATATTCAAAATAGATTTTATTTATTAATTGACATATATTCATTTCAGGATAAGATAGAATAGGATAATTATGTTTATTTACGTGAATGAAAAAAACGAGGGGCTTAACACACGGGCAAAACTCTGATCACCTGGAACCCACCGTCCGGTTACCGAAGCTATTGCAGCGTGTTGTGAATGATTTACACGTCCCTTCAATTTTATTAAATCCTATTAATTCGCTGGGTTCGAGCAATGTTTGTTAAGTGCTTTTGTCCAAGGACATAACCGACTAGCTAGGGACCAGTTTCAAATTTGCAACCTTTTGACGCACTGACCCACCACAAGCTAATCAGTCGGACAAATCATTAAACATTGGATCTATCTCACAGAATGCCCCTAAAGACAAGCTGTTGATATACAATGTAAAGGAAGGCTGGAAGCCGTTGTGCGAATTCCTTGGCGTCGAAGTACCCGACGTTCCCTTTCCTCGGAAAAATGTTGGTGGCAGTATAGTCGACGAATGGCTGGAACGACCCGCGATCAAAAAGATGAAACTTGAAATATTATGTTCCATGACCGCAATCGTTACTGTCTCGTCATATCTTGGTTATAAACTCCTGTACGGAGGGTGGGGAAATGGAGTATGGTCCGCATGCCTTCGAATATTTGATTGACAGCTACTAAAATATTTAATTGACGTATTTATAAAATATAAATGTATTTTTACGGTTTTCTTTAAATAAAAGCTAAACGAACTTAGTTTTAAATTAATATTTTACATACCTCACTACTTTCTTAAATATAAGCTGAAAATAAAATTGAAAACGAATATTTACAAGTATAAATCCAACCGTCCAAATATGTGGTTATGATTGACAAAATATCACAATACAATGTTTTACAATGCCCTTAAATTTAAAAAGGTGTGTAATTCCAATTCGTATTTAGAATAGCAATAAATAACTATTTTTCACCTGTGTTGGCTGATTAGTTAGTTACCGGAAAACTTATTTGCCACGACAGTAATAATGAAATGTAATTATTGATCAAACCCTCATTGCCTTTACTCTACATTTAATTTGACATTGCAATATCCCGGTGGTTTTTCCAGAACCTGTATTGGACGCATAGATTCTTTTCAAAAAAATCGATGTATTTACTACAGTGGATGACTTTTTATTATCATTTGTTGCTGCAGCCATTTATTTGGATTCACACTCAAGGCTTTACAGAACATACACTAGGGCAAAATACTCTTCTTCAGGGCATTATATCGTTTGATTAAATATATTTTTACAAATTATTTTAATCTCGCATAGGTTTACCAGCCGCGTCCGCTATATTTGATGTTTGAATTCTTATTTAATGACGACTGTTCGCCGTGTTTACCTGTTCCTGTGCTGTGATTGGTTTGGCCAGAAAAGCCACTTTTTTGGCCAGCCTCGTTTTAAAAGGCCACTGTTTAAAATGGCCATGTAAACAGGCTTTTTGTGTGCTTTAGCATTTGACTGTTAACTTATTGTTTAAAAAAATGTTGTTGGCCTGTGATAATGGTTGATTGCATTTTATGCTTAAAATCGATTGCTTCTTAGTAGATTCAAGATTCCAAGATTCAAGATTTTATTTTGGTCAGCATGATAATTTTTATAATAGTAACAATCACAATTTTTTATAATAAATAAATAAAGAAAAAAAACACAGTGTCACAATAACATTATAGAAAAGAAAACATAATTTATGCTGGCCAGGGTGAGAGTGAAAAGACTGCTAAGTCATTGAGTCACTGCCACCTTCTTTTATTTTGAGTTATATATTTGCAATAAAAATTAAACACAGTGGCAGTACTTTTGAGGAAAAAAAATATTAGTTAAGTGTAATACTTACTAATCTAAGACTTTAAACAGTAGTGTCTAGATGTTTGTATTAATGCGTTATTTACTTTAAGTAATTTGCTTATTAAGTTTTACCAATAAAATACTTTGCATAATAGAATTTATTTGTTATATAGTAATATACTTACTTTATATAACAGTATACACACGGTATATAACAGCACACTCACGGGATATGGCAATTAGCTAACTAATGACTAAAAACACAATGGACCGAAATATAAACACAAAAAGCATTTTTGAATTTAGCAGCAGTCTGCAGATTTATTATTTGCAAGTTACACGCACTCTTCTTGTAAAGTGTATTGAAAATTGCGGTAACTGAAACGAATGAACAAATTTTAATTAATTATAAAGAAAGAAAATAAATCAAATAACTAAGTTTGGGGGGGTTTGCAATTTGTTTCTTACAGATTGCCTTTACAATGCTATATTACTTCTCACCATACAATAAATGGAAGAATAATTCTCAAACTAACAATTAATACTTATGAATGAGCTGAGAACCACGCCTTACGTGTAACAAAAATATAGGATAAAGTTAATTAAAAGAAAATAAAAGTAAATACTATATTACGATAACAAAACTCTTGCATTAACAATTGGTACGACCGATTAGCTTGATAGGTTAGTGCTTTAAGCCAAAGGGTTGTAGTAGCATATGTAAGTTTCGGCATTGGGTTAATTGGGAATGTACATATATTTATTTTTATATATATATTATCTTTGGATATACTACAGTTGCCTGGCGATTGCATTTCTCTTTGCGTAAAAGTGCGCTTATATATGCGAGTATCTTTGAGGCCATATCTTGACAAAACATTGAGCAACGTCTTCACCTATAGTCACGGTGGGTGTAAGCGAAATGATGCTTACGAAATCTTTACTAGTGTTAATGATCAAAACTTGCAAATATAGATTTTAACAGCCACCCCAGAAACAACTTATGTAATGGTTTGATTAAACGGAAATTGTTCAAATAATTGTTGTCGTAAAAGAGAATACGTGCCAATATGTTCTGAGTCTAGTTGGATGATTAGGTGTAGAATTACACCGTCACGTGAATTATCCTGTTACTCTCACTACATATGTTTTTAGTAAGCTACGGTTTGAACCATGATGAGCTCGTCCCTGAAACCGTTTTTTATATATAGTTGGTAGATTTATCAGTCGCGTTAACAATTCGGCCACAAGACCGTACACTAGCACTACAGAATTTTCAATCATTTTTGCCAAACTGGTCTTACAGTGCTGTGCTGATGGTTTTTATACTGCATTCTAGTAACACAACCATTTTAATATAAATTTTGAACGCTCATTATAGGTTATTTAACCCTCTCCTAAAACTGCAACAAGTATAGCATTTTTGATCACGGAACGATTTGTTGTTTCTTACAGATATATAACCTCATTGGAAATGAAAAACAGTATCACGATAAAGAAGCGAATTTTCAAAAATAACTTAGAAACTTCTTGAACGTAAAACGTATTAAATGATTTAAAAAAAACGTCTCAGATTATTGGCGACGGTATATGAAGAAACAAACTTTTGATAGGTCTATTGTCGCATCTTTTCAAATGACATAATAA
>CH003409.1:823523-870438 GCA_000149265.1 Ciona savignyi | reverse complement strand
TATATTATGCTATTCCACTACTAACCTTGGGTGCGCAAAAAATGTTTTTCGTGTTTATTTCGGTCCATAAGTCATTAGCTAATTACCATATCCCGTGCGTGTGCTGTTATATAACGCGTGTATAATGTTATATAAAGTGAGTAAATTGTAATATAACAATAGTATAAGGTTTTGTTTCTTTACTATGCTCTTATATAAAGGACGTTTACTACTATATAACATCACAATTTTATTATGCAAAGTATTTTATTGGTAAAACAGTAGAGGCCTACACTAAATAAGCAAATTACTTAAAGTAAATAACCCATTAATACAAACATCTAAATACTACTTTTTAAATCCAAAGATTAGTATTACATTTTAACTAAATACTAAGAAGCAATCGATTTTAAGCATAAAATGAAATTAATCATTAATAATGTCACAGGCCAACAACATTTCAACAAATAAGTTATCTGTCAAATGCTAAAGCACACATAAAAGTTCTAGTTAGCTAAGTGTATACTGTATAGTGTCCCTTAATAAAAAGTTGTGTCCCTGTTTTATTAAGGGACACTAGCTAAGTGTCTAATCTTTCAGGTGTTAATGCTGTTTATTCGCATCAAAAACGCAACACTACAGCGGTTAAAAATGTGTGATAAAAATTTAGTTAAATTACAATTTAAGATTAGTTATTGTTAAAGCAACCTCTTAAGAACTAAAAGGAAATAATAAACACAAAATGTGTATAATGTGTGTATTGATGGTATAATGTATGTGTTAACATGGTCATACCTGTAGTTTTAGTTCAGTTGTTTTTTTGGCCTTAGTATTAAAAGCACTAAATGAAACAAATCACAGCACAGGAACAGGTAAAAACGGCGAACAGTCGTCATTAAAAAAGAATGCAAACAATAAATACAGCGGACGCGGCCGCTAAACCACTGTAAGATTACAATATTTTGTAAAAATATTAAGACCGATAAAGCCCCCAAAAAAAGTAATTTGTTTATCAAATGTAATTAAAATAAATAAATAACCAAGCCTGGTGTATGTGTTCATCTGTAAAGCCCTTTCTACGTCACAGATGCCAATTGTTGTGGATAAATTAAGCTCAGATTAGTTTTGTAATAAACGCATCATTGTGATTAAACAATAATCATATTGACTTGAATATGAATCCAAATATACAGATGGCTGCAGCAACAATTGGTAATGAAAAGAAACACATCGATTGGTTCGAAAAGAATCGATGCGTCCAATACAGGTTATATGAAAAACCACCGAGATATTGCAATGTCAAACTAAATGTAGAGTAAAGGCAATGAGGGTCGTATAGTCGCTGAATTTAAGAACTGTAATTACCTTTAGTTATTACTGTCCTGTCAAATAAGTTTTTCGAAAACAACCAATCACCCAACACAGATGGATAATAATTATTTATTGATATTTTAAATACGAATTAGAACTACATGCAATTTCCTTTTTTTAATTTTAGGGCATTGTAAAATGTTGAATTGTAATATAATGTCAATCATAATCACACATTTGGACGGTTGGATACATAACTTTGTACTTATTTGTTTTTAATTTTTTTCAAACGTATAGTTAAGAAATCAGTAAGGTACGTAAAATATTAATTCAAATATAAGTACGATCAGCTTTTATTTAAAGCAAACCGATTACGTAATCTTTGATATTGATTTTGGTCCAATACTGAACAGTAGTGGGAAATATAATTTTAACGGACAGAACATAGAGTGTTGGTTAAAGTCACATAATTTGATATATATAAATACAAACGTTAATGTATGTTAATGGCTAACTGAAGGTTTTTTTTTTTATTAATTATAACAAGAAAGTAATAAGCACTAGCTTTACTTATACTTAAATTTTGACCATTGGTTTTAAAAAATACTGGTATATAAAATAGCTCGTTATTTAGAGTGGCCAAAGTAAAAATATTCAGAACTTTTATTAAGTATTATCCGCGTGTAATAATATGTGGATTTTAATCGCGTTTTTAATCCTGAACATACCTAATTAGTTTATACTAAATGCTTATGGTATATAGACCAAATATAACATTTACTACCTCCAGTGTTTTGCCTGGTAGTCTAGTTATTGTAGATATTTGCAGACTGTACATTTCATACCACCTGGTACCAACAATCTAGCTGCTTAGGCTTATGCAGATGTTTTAATTATGTACTCCAATGCATTCATTATAAAAAGAACGATAGATTGCTAATGGAGATATTGATTTTTTGACGCCTTCACAGGTTGAATAAGAGAGAAACGACCTACTGGGCGATCGTAGCGATCGATTGGAGAAAAAAAGGTACATCTGTTGCAGCTTCCCCGCCCTGAGTCGGTTTTTATTTGGTGCATTACGATGACAGAATGCGATATTGCAATAGAGTGAGTTTTCAAGCGGGTTTTGATGCAATAATGTTTTTAATTGTCACTTTTCATGTACAGTTTTATGTTGGGTCAGACTTGTAGGTAATTAACGGAGAAAATATAAGTTCTAACTTAATAAATGAAACAATGTTAGGTGTGATACAGCTTGTAAAATGTGTTTTAGTTTGTTCATTTAGATCAAATTTTTTTATGATTTTTTATCAATTGAAGTTAATTAAAAGGACAAAGTATTTACGTGTTTAAAAGTCGGTTGTTTTGGCCATAAATTTCTCAAAGTTTAATTAATACTTGTATCCCATTATACTACATAACAATATGTTTTACGTTTATGTGTATATTAAATGAAGATTTTTTGCAGCAAAACATCGAATTATGAATTTAACGATATTTTGTCAAAAACACCTGGTCCGTTTGACGATCGGTGTCGTCCTTTTTATCTACGTCACAGAAGCTGTGACGTCCTTCCAGTCCACCCAAACCACTGTGACCGAAGAAAGGACAATTTTGAACCAATCCTCAAAATCTACCCGCCAAAGACCAGGTGCAGCGAAAGTAGAAAGATTTGAGGTAAAGACACCTTTCGACTGCGTTGAAATGGGATCAAAATCCAATTCGCTTGACAAGACTGTATACCGAACACAAATATATTTTTTGTTATTAAGTGGGATAGTAGAATAATCATGTTTTATCCCCATGAATAGCAAGAAAACGCAAAAAAGGCGTTATTACACGGTTAATTTTCAAATTACCTCGCGCCCGTCGAATTTTTGAAGCTTTTGCAGTTTTTTCTTATGATTGAGACATTAATATCGTTCAAGTCATTAACCTTCTGGGTACAGGCAATAACTGCTAAGTGCTAGTTACAAAACACAACCGACTAGATTGCGACCACTTTTAAAACTTAAAACTTTAACTTACTATTCGGCGAAAATTATATAATCAAGACTTTTTCCTGTTTTAATTCGACCGATTATTTCACTGGTTTTCGGCGATTTCCGCTTTACCATCGATATTCGAGTAACCATATATGAGTTTCGATCAAACAACCGATTGGAGTTGAAAACAGACTTAGCTATGTGGACAAAGAAATACGTATAATATTGTGTAAAAACACTAACTTGTAAACTTTATACTATTTGCATTATTAGTACTTTTATACGTTGAATTGGGGACTAAAGATGTTTATGAAGAGGATTTTCGTTAGCTGTCCCAAATATTTAGTTGCTTATTTATAGGCTTTTTAAAACTAAACTAAGCTGATTTCTAAACATTGAAATTTGTTTTGTGTGTAGACGTGCCCTATAGTTTAATTAACTTGCTGGTACCTTCATATATAATGTATGTAGAGCCGCACAAAACTCCGTTTTAAAATTTCATGAGACGAGCATTCTTTGGAATCGATGCAAGGACTTTAATAGAAAATAACTTTAAACTTGAAGCTATAGGATAGAAAAGGATAATTATGTTTATCCACGTAGATGGTAAAATTCAGGCGACGTAATATTACAGTGTGCTATATGTATGACAAAGACACTTTCACAATTTTATTCATTTCACAATTTTATTCATGGTGATTTAATTGAATTGCCCAAGACACTTTCAAATTTTAATGTTTTTTTTTGTACCGAAATAAGTTTTAATGATGAATTCGTCACCAAAAACATTTTTTGTATATAATTTATCGGTTGCGTTAACCATTCAGTGACACGATTTACCTAGAAAGGTTTCGGACATATAACGGTCTAGTTACCAAGATCGTTTTTGTACAGAAATCTATATAAGTATTGTATGTCGCGTTAACCATTTGGTCACTTCTAATCTTTCTGGTACCCGTTCTCCCGACAGCAGTTGCGAAATCGGTCTGTTGTGAGCAGCCGTCTCAGCATTAAATATTCATTACGCTTATAAATAATGAGTTGCTTCAACCATTACGTCATATATGTACTTTATCAGGTCGAAGAAGCCGAGTTCACCCCTCGCAAAGCCGTGGTACACCACCGACCCCCGTTTCGTGGGGTCCTAAATCACCCTTCAGGTGGGGCCAGGAAACCCCACCCATGCTACTTTAAACGATGCTACCTGGGCCAGAAATGTCAAGTTGATGAACGAACTGGAAGAGCCATTTGTGTTTGTAAAAGTCACTGCAAACCAATTAAAAAGGTATTCGGCTTTTTTTAATCATTTACTTTAAACGGTTTCCCAGTTAGTTAATTTATATTTAAATTACATGTTCTACCATGGTTAAATCCATCGAGCGTTACAACATTTTAATTAGTCACATTATATATTGTTAATTAACATTTTTCACAGAATACTGCATGATTTTTGTGGTTACGTTTTTCCAGTCGATTTATTGCGTAGTCAAAGGCTAGTGCCGTATTTGTCCCATGATTCACTCTGCAATAATTTCACGTTATCTTGGATATATGTACAAGATCACACCAACATACTTAATACTCATACATATTAAATTTTATATTTTTCCCCCAAACAGGGCTTACTTTCGACCTTCTAAAGGGGTTGTCACTAAGACCATTTTTTTTATATTGGAAGCGGCATATAGATTGGTTTCACTATTCAGCCACACGACCGTTTTGCAACAGTAAATATCCAGATACCTTAAACCTTCGAACTTTTATTCTTCCAGCCGGTATGTGGTACGGATGGCTTGTATTACGAGAATCACTGCGAGATGCATCGATCGGCTTGTGTGGTGGGCAAAGACGTGTATGACGCTCGACACAAAGATTGCTTCTATCAACGTGCGTATACATCAAATTTTATATTTCTTGATATTGAGTATTACTAAAATAAAGTAAATAGGGTCAGGGTTGGGATAAAGGGCCCATTGGGCCATAGTTAGAGGTCGGGTATGTCGCAATTTCGCTTCTGATGATTTTGCAATTTTAGAATATTAAAAAATATATTAAGTGAACTCAATTGGTTAGTGCGTGAACATGTATATGCACAAATTTGTAATATCTGGGGGGAAGGGGGATACTGGGTTAAATTTATTTTAAAATAAGATTACAAAGTTCAAATGTTTTTTCGTTTTTCGATCTTTTCCATCTTGAAACGATATTTATGTTGTTTTGTTGTTTTGTGTTATAAAGGATGTTTGTAACATTATCATATTCTGTTAATTGTAATAACGTCGTTTCGATTCTCCATATCTATTGATAAGCATAGATATCCGGTCGATTAGTTTGGTGTGTTAGACCGACGCCTGTTAGCTTGAAGGTTGGAAACCGCTGGCTAGTGGGTTCGGTCCTTTGGCAAGACAGCTAAGGGACATTGCCTGAAGCCGGTGAATTTATGGTTTCTATTAAAAAATACGAACGTCTAAGTTATACACAATACACTGCAATAGCTCAGGTGACCCGACGATGGTGTCGAGGTGAACTGTCTATTGCCCATGTGCTAACCCCCTTGATTTTCCCATTTATGGGGATAAACATGAATATCCTATTCTATCATATTATATTGTTCTAACCACAGATAACATGTGCTTGCCAGGTTCAACATGTGAGTCCGGAGAATTAAAGATCTTCCAAGATCGTCTTCTCGACTTCCACGAGTCTAAATCCCGATACACGGACGAAGATGCTCCGTCCTCCCTTCGAAGGCGCCGGAGCGCCGGAAGAGCCCACCACCACCGGAAGAAAGAGAGAAAACAGAACATCAACGATGCTCAACCTGGGAGGAAAATCATTCTCGGGAGATCTGAAATGCTGACAGAGGACGAGTTCATCTCAGAACCAATCACCGTGAGATTGAATAACGCATCCGAAATAACCGGCGAAAATGGCCAACCAGCATCAGATCAACTGCGCGATGAGAGTTCTCCTTCAAGCCCGGTGGAGGCAGTTCCGACTGATCTTATAGACGATCAATCTGGCTCTGATGAAAACGCCGGAGAACTTGTACAGCCGCCAACCACCGACAATACTGGCGGATGTCAACATCGAAGATGCCAACGTCATTGTGTTCGGTGATGACGGCTTGCTGCCGTACGATGATGACATCATCACTAATGACGTCAGGGGAGATGACGTAAAGAGTATATTCCGATACCTCGATCTTGATATGGACGGTTATGTTGGAAGCGACGAAATTTATCAGGTTTGTAGGAAATCGGTTGTAGGTAAATGATTGCGGCTCATAATATGTTTTAAACACGAGTACAGTAATAAGGTCGGATAACAATATGCAGAATCCAATTGTGGTAAAGCGTTTCGCACAAATAGAAAAAGACTAATATCCTCAGTCTACAATAAGGTGAAACAGCTCATGTCGAAAGTTTGGCTTCCATTACACATGTGACCGGGTTCGACCCTTGCCCACTATTTTATACCGGCGATAATTAACATACTTTACCTTTTGCCACGGAATTAAATTTTCAATAAAATAATTGAAATCAGTTCCAGTAACCTGACTGAAGGCACATGATAATGTGACGTAGCCCTTCTGGCGTAGACATTCTGACGTAGACATTCGGACGTAGGCATTCTGACGTATGTCCATCACTTAAGAGCAGTAGAGATCAATATGCACTTCTATTCAATGGGGAAGTTTAACAGGGGATAACGATAAAAGTAGACGTCATCTGTTTATGTATAGCTTGAACAATTTTTACCAGCCTGAGTTTCGATACTATGATGGGATAGTCACAAAGACTGTTTTTTTTTGTATAAAAAAGCGGTATATGTACCTTCGTGTAAATCATTTGGTCACACGACCATTTCATAACATAAACATTTTCCACCATTCTTAATCATCCTTTAGATTTCCACGTTGGAAGACTTGGACAGAATCTTTCCGCTTCCGTGTTCTCTGTTCCACATCTTACAACACGGAGATGCAAACCAGGACCATGCCCTTGATATACACGAGTTGTTAAAACTCTACAGTAAGTAACGGTTTTCTGTATATATATTTCCAATGCTTGTATAAAATAAACCAAAGTACGAGACATAATTCACACCATCTTTTTGAATTCCAATATTTTTCGTTGAAACTATTTTCATAATGCTTGTGGGATCTGTTTCCCTAATGGTTGTGAAATATAACTACCCCATTGTGGTACCTTTACAGTGTTAATTAGAAAGGAATATCCTCCCCACGCTATAGAAACATTTTGCGTCCAGTAGTTATGATCGTTTAGAAAATCACAGTACGCAGGGGTTATAATAAGGGAAAGAAACGAAATATTACGCAAGTATATTCAGTTCATTTGTTATGCAATTCGCGCTAACGACAGATGTCAAATTTCTAGTCGCAATTAAATCCGATTTCCCGTACAATATTGGTCAATCGATACCACCATATTGCAATTCCATTGAAAGACATGTAATTAAAACGTCCCAGTATGTGGCTGGATAATCAATGATCCAAGTGAACCGACAGGGTAACCAACTACGTTTAATATTGTACATTTTGCAAATACTTGACATTTTAAATTGCACTCGGCGACTAACAAAAATAAAGAATAATAAATAACTGAAGAAGAAGTCTATTTTTTGTAAGTTTCTACGATAATAACAAGCCATACGACGTATACATTGGGGTTAATAATTCATGCAGTTTCTAAAATCGATGAATCCTTGTTCCCATAATGCTATTAGGCCTTTTAGTTTTTAAGATCGCAGCTTTGAATAATCAGCATAAATAGTCGACGCTGTCATACGTGGCAATGAAAAACGAGAACAGGAGATGAATCTATAATTAATGATTCTCTCTATCGGAATAGGATAGGTCCTATCCTATTCCGATAGGATATTCATGTTTATCTCCGTGAATGGAAAAACGCAATGAGCGTTAACACATGGGCAATCGTCAGATCACCTCCCGCCCACCGTCGGGTTACCAGAGCTATTGTAGCGTGTTGTATATGATTCAGACTTTCCTTTAATATAGTAGAACCCATTATTTCACTGAGTACAGGTAATATCCTTTAAGTTCTTTACGCACAACCAAGTAGCTAGTGACCAGTTTCGAGTCTGCAACCATTCGTCGGAAAGGCGATGCCTTAACCCACCACGCTAATCGTATCAGATATTACGGAGCTACATCTTCCAATTGATAAACGTGTCGTGCTCGAAACTGCTATCTGTGGGGGGAGTGTGTCACTTCAGTGTGGCATCAAAGGCGACCCAAATCCAATATGGCGACATTACGGATATGACGTACAGGCACAAGGAAATCCAAATATCAACGTAAGTTGAACTACTCGAAATTTCACATACCGGAATTTGTGTAAATTTAAAGAACAATCGTATTTTCAGTAATATCGTTTTTTTATTTAGAAACCATTATGTGTATAAATCACAACAATTAGGTTACTTAAACTATTTATTTTTTTAGTGCAAACAACTTAGGCTGATGAACTTAAATACTCATATATCTATATATGGTATTTTTTTAAATATCTTTCTACTTTACTTTAAATGGTCCTGTGGCCGAATGGTTAGCGCGACTGTTTCGTATAACATATGCTGTATAAAAAGAAACATGGTGACGACTCCATTGCAACTGACCCAGTGAAATAAAACAATTCACTTTTAAATCTTATGTTTACATCGACAATGCAAACGCGGTTTATAGTAAGCTAAACAGCTCTGATTTGTCTGTTTAAACTACTTTGTGCCATTTTTCCATTTCCCGACCCATTTTAATTCCAAAGTTCATTCTGTACAATATTTATTTACTTGGTGTGATAAAAATACGTTTGTTTATATGATCAACTATAACCTTGTAAGGTCTGTATGCGCACAGGAGATTAACAAAACGTGTCAAGATTTTTAAAATTTTTTCCATGCCACCAATATTTCTTACTTTTCAACAGGTTATTGGGGACCAGTTGAAGATTTCGGAGGTAAGCCCGAAAAACGCTGGAAACTACACTTGCCACGCGAGAAAACGACCAGAAATGAAACAAGTGATCCGACTTTCAGTCCATTCCGCCCCTCATGTTAAGGTTAGTAAAGGGGAAAGAAGGGAAAGAAGAAAGGGAAGGGGGGTTGTTAGATGAATTATTTTAGCCCAATACCTAACCCAACCTTCTAGCACAACCTTAACACCAATCCACCCTTTGCACCCTCTGCACCCTCTAAAACCCCTGCATTTTATATTCCCTTTGCTAAAGGGAGACGCACTTCTCCATTAAGCTAGTCGGTCGGTTAAACAATTCGTTGTCCTAGTGGATAACGCAAGAGATTTCTACCACCCGACCCACCATGTATACATTACAATACTGGTAGCACACATGGAATAGTGACAAAGAGTAAATGATCGTAGGGTCGAATGTTTGGTTCGACTAATTTATAAACCGACTTTTACTTAAATCACGTAGCCTACTTAGTAACGTGCCTATTCCTATCATGGATTCAAAAATTAGCAGGATAAAAAAAGTAAAAAAATTACCGAACCAGAAGTCGGATCGTTTTTTTGCGACTAACCATGAAATTGTCGCCATATTCTACCATACCCCGCGCATTATAAATGGTAATGTGCTTATATTATAAAGTTTTTGATGGCATTTGTCGTATTGATCAAACCATGACCACAGATCTATCCACGAACCCAACATGTTGAGACTGGGAGCAGTTTCAACGTGATGTGTCACATTAGGGGAATCCCCCCGCCCCGTATCACGTGGTTGATGAACGGAGATCAACTTGAAATGGAGAGCGGAAGATACGTCATCATGAGTAAGCAGTTTAAGCATGAATATGAACAATTTTCAAGCTTCAGTAACTTTACAGTTTCAGCAGTATGATTATGCAAATCCTGTCATGTTTAGTTTTTTTACAGTGAACGCAAGATAATTCGGCGATATTGTGTGTGATAACGACCCATTGCGTTTTCATCGGTATAACAATATTCTATTTAATGATAGAACAAAAACTATTAAAACGTAAATATCCCATACAATACGATGTCCGAATATGCAGTGTCCAATTTTCCTTAGAACATTTAACTTAAATCGCACGTTTCTACCACGCATTACGGCAGGGTATATGTTAATCCACATGTTTCAGGAAACTTCCACAAAGTGGCATGTCATAAAATAAATGGGAAAAAGCAAGGGGCTTTATCGTCAGATTTACCTTGTACCCACTGCCGGGTTAATCCATTAAAGCAGTAGATTCAGAAAATGTTGTCATAAAATACAACCGACTCTACTTAACAGAAACTAAGCAGAGAACCCGTACTTCAAAAACCCGGGAGGCAACAGGGTATACTGTCAAATTTCTCTTCTCCCATCCTCCTAGGTTAAAAATAATTCAAGTTTGTCATCATATCCAGGTAACAACACCGAACTTCATATTAACTCGGCACAAGAGTCGGACAGCGCGGCCTACAGCTGCCTGGCTACAAACGTTGCAGGGTCTAACGAAGAGATTGGAGCTGTGTTTGTAGAAGATATGGTAGAAACATCAGGTAGAAAAGCAAGATTGTTTTTGTGATGTTTGTACAAAACATTCAACCCTGTTATCCTCTATACAATTACAAAACTTATTAATTTTATAAGCCGGTGTAACTAATAAATAATTTTTTAGAATGTTTTTCGATCTTAATATTAATATGTAAGTAATTTTTTTAAATTTCAACAAATATTTGTAAGATAATATCTAGAAAAAGGCTTATAAGTTAAGGCTTTTTGGTTTCACTGTCGTAACGTAATTAGCACTGATCTAATGCTTTTAAGAATACGCAAATGGAGAAGTTGCGGCCTTTTTTATCTTCCACGAGTCTGGTATTGTAATCCTGGATCCAAGATCCTGCCAAGAGCTTCGGAGGATTCAAGCGGATGAAGCTCTTCCTGGACTACTTCGACAGGTGAACATGATTGGTGTGGATGTATATATCTGACCGGCAGGAACTGTATGGATCGTTCATTTTTATTCGCAGTGAATCCACTGCAGTGTGTTGTGTATGATTAAGAGGTTCGGTACGACTAGCTATCGACCAGTTTCGAATTCAAATCCTTCAATCAGAGTAGAGCTCAGTCGGTTAGAGCGCCAGCCGGAATCCGAATGTTTTTGGAGTCAAATCTAGCTGCTGGTTTCGGCAACCAAAACGACTGTATCAAGTTAAACACGCATTCCTTCGCGCTGTAGAAAAACATCCTGCGTCACATTTCAGCTGTAGAGTTTAAGACTTCAAACTGGCCGTGGGTTCAAAATTAAAGTAACATGTTAATTACAAAATACACAACACACTGCAATAGCTCCAGTAACCCGACAATGGATGTGAGGAAATCCGATGATTTACCGTGTGCTAACGTCCCTTGCGTTTTCCCATTCACGTTAATAAACATGAATATCCCATCCTATCCCTAAAATAATTTTGTTACTTGTATTTCTTCCAGAACAAACTGTGCCAGATAATGAACAGCGACGGTGTACGTCACTGCAACTGGTCCAGTGCTGTGGTAGCTGGCTCCCGGTTCGTATACGCTGCTCAACCCACTGAGAACCGGGTGGTGGTCGTAGACTTAAGGTTGGAAAGAGTTGTTGAAGTCTTGGCAACCGACCCGATGCCGGTTGAACTCTACTACGTCGCTTCTACAGACCAGGTAGGTTATATGGTGATAATATTGAACAAAATCTCTCCAAACGTAAAGTTAAAATTTATTTTCCACCTGTCTTAGTTCCAAAACTATAATGGACTAGTATATAAATCGTTTTTTTTACATAAAAAGTATTATTTGATTCGGACGCTTTAACCATTTGGTCACACAACCGTTCCTGAGCGGAACTGTGGCCGAAATGGATTTATATATATAAAACGGTCATAGTGACAGGTCCATCATAAGTTCGCACTAGGGCGGTAAAAATGATAAATTAGAATAATATTTGGAATAGAAGATGCGGTAAGTGTCTTTAACTTAATAGTTAATATACATTGGATCTTATTTCTGGCATTGTAATGCAAGAAATCGATAAAGTGCGTCAAACCTAAATTTCGGTGATATCAGAACTCTACTTCGCGCATAAAGTGGCTCCGTAGGCCATTCCACATATTTGACGATTAATACCATTCACAGCTATTTGTGCATTGTTGGGTCGACGGCTCTCGGCGAATGTCCAACTTACAAGTCATCTACGCGGCGAGCGTTCCAGGGATGCATTTTGCTGCTCAAATCCAACCGCTAGATGGCGGAAACAGTATAGATCTTGCAGTGTATTCGTTCTTCATTCCACCCGAAAGCCCACTCAATACACAATCAAGATACGGATATATTGTGCACAGGGGTCGACAGGTGATTATTTTATTAAAACGTTGATTACAAGTAAACCACATTTGGTGGTTTAAAGGAATTTAACTTCGATTAGCATTTTTTATTCGTCCAGTTAACCACTAAAACATTAGTCTGGCCCATTATCAACTTTATTTTTTGTATCTCTTATTTTTTTGTAAGGTTATATCAAGGTTAAATGTGATCTTAATTAAATTAACAAAACAACTGTTTGGTAATATGTCAGAATGTTTAAAAACATTTACATATTGGATAATAAAAACGCAAGACGCTTAAGCTTACTCCATGTACTATTTACAACAACATAGAAGGAATAACATTTTTAGGCATTATTACCCTAAATGGGTAGTTTCCCGTATTCCCCCTTCTCTTTCTTTGAGTTACCGGTAATAATAAATTTTAACTGAGAAATCCATATATGCTTGTTATGCCATTGTTGTGATTCAGCATCTAACTGAGAAAACATCTGCAGGTCATTTACAAGCTTAACTTGGGAACGCTTTTGTACGATGACGCAACAATTGACCTGAGTCCTCATGGGTGTTCCCCTGAAAACATGTTTTATCAACCAATCGGCGGGCTTCTTCACGTCACGTGTGCTTACCAGGGAGGGGAGTTACCCCGAACCGTTACCGTGGAAACCGCGACAGAGAAAGTTGTAGAAACGAACCAAGGTGAGTGAGCACACTCCGACGATTAACTATGCCTCTGCATCATGGAGCACGGTTGTGTGGGCGAATGGTTAACGCGACCGATACATACAGTATTTTTTTAAACAAAAGCGATTATCATGGGTTTAATGCATTGCCCGACAAAAAACGAGGGTAACCCCTTTCGAACAGGTTTTCTTCACTTTAACTTTGTGCGATGCCCTGTAATAAAAGAATAATTTTATTTGTGAAATCATATAGGGGTTATAAACATAGGAAATGCGGTATACGAATCGGTCGCACTTACCATTCGGTCACACTTCGACCTAAGTCTGATTGTTTTTACATTTATTTTCAGAATCTGATTTCGACCGTGAGTTTACTTCATCTGACGGTCAGCACGTCTTGAGAGTTTATCCTGAAAAACAGCAAGTCCGTCTGTACAACATTACCAGCAGCGGTGACCTCACAGAACCCATTGTAAGTTCACACAGCTGTTGTTAACCACATCTAACCAGTTCAATCCGGACCGCAGGTACTTCACACTAATTTCGCTGTGGCTGATGCGGCATTCGAACAAAAGCACTCTAATCTGCGTCAAACCACCGTCTACATATCATCGCAATCACAAGGTAACTGCTATTCCTGCTTAATGATTAATTCATTTAACACAATTTAACGTAAAGTACTATAAATTTCCTTAAATTTTGTTACCTTGTTTATTACCCTGTAAACACTGTTTTACATCTGGTCCTGGGCAAAGCACTTAGTGAACACCACTTCGATTAAGTGGTACCAAGTGGATTGTCCAGGTTTCAAGTAAATATTTTTTGTGGTTTAGATCATCACTATTCATAAGCAAGGCACTTAACTTTGCTTGTGCCCAACGGATTAATTGATTGGTTGAAAATAAACCAAACAGCGTCTTGTACTGTACACAATAACAACAGCACAAACAACTTAGCTATGGGCCTGCGGTTATCTGACGAATGATTATTTCTATAAAAATCTTGTGTTTAACTATTAGTTATTTCCCTTTATGATAAAACAAATACGTTTGTTAAATTCTTAACTCCCTTGTCACAGATACTGACAATGGTTATTGTTGGGAAATATAGATCAATAACAAATCAAAATTAACTTTCACATTTATTGTTTTTTTATATATAATTAAATGTTATACTTAAATCGTAGGTATCCATTTTTTAAATTATTTTCGTAATAAATACCTCCCTCTGATTTGTTTCTACTATAAGAGTTTAGTGAAAACGGCTAAAACAATAATTTAAAAAAAAAACAATTCCCGAAGTTAAACTTACCTTTTTTAACAAATAATAAATTATCACCAGCTGAAGTAATGCATTTGGACACAAGTACGGGAGAGGTGGGGGTGATTGATGGTCTTTCCCGACCCCTACAAACATCTGACTTTCCTTGGGAGCCTCGAAGTAGACTGCTTGTACCCAGTTCTTGGTAAGATGTTGAACCAAACAGTGGTTAGGTGGTCGGATGGTTAACACCACTGACTTATACTTAAATTAGTCACAGAATCGAAGCTATGTATAGGCCATGTTAAAAGACAGTAATTGCAAACAACTTTCGACGAGCAGTATAGTTAGCTGTCAGTTTGCACGTAAAGTCACCTTGTTACCATTTTCTGGTATAATGACATCGGTAAAAATTTCGTAGACCCAAAAATACGGTATCTTTATAAGAGGTTAAATTCTATCAAAACATGTGCACATTTTCAAAGGACGCCTTCTTTAGCTGCTAAATAACGGATAATGTTTATATACGTGCCTTGGCTGTACAAGGTGAAATTGAAAGAATGTTTATTCAGTAATTAATCATCGGATAATCTCATAAGACCCACGCAAACGTGTTTCGGCGTTAAAGCATTCTAGATATCCGTATATTGGCAACCTCGTCTTAAGGTTTACGGTAAGGATTAAGGTTCTTTTGTTTTTAAAGTTGGTTTAAGATATTGTATCATTTGAATACGTTAAAACAAGTTATTTTAGGCATCTCAAGCATTTTGAATGGTAATGGTTATAAAAATCATCGTATTTTTATGATTTGTCTCATAGCATAAGTACCTTCTTATGGGAAGTAACTATTCGGTAATTTGTCTAGTGCGGAGACCGGTCATAAAGCGTATATATCATGACACCTGGTCTTAAACCAGCAACATAACCGACTGTTATACACAAATGTGCTGGACATGGTTCTCTGGGTTCGTTTTCAAACGTCGTTGTTGAAGGCTTGTGTGAATCAATTACGCTGATAACTCAAATTTATTATTTCTTTTATTTCTCATTACTTATTTTATCCACCCCAGTTAGACAAGCATAATTGCCTCGCAAATAAGGTCGTTTGTGTTTAAAAATCGCTGAATAAAGAGATAGCATTAACCATTTCGTCACACAACCGTCCAACAATTCGAATTTATTAAATTGATTGCGAAGTGTTCGACCTAACGACAGCTGTTTGCGGTTGGATCGCAGGAGGTCTAATCCGTAAAACGCTAAGCGTTTCTCTAGCACGGTGGTGATTACCCTCTTAACCGATCCATTGAATGCTAGGTACGACCGCCATGTTGCTTCGGCTGGAGAGAACGGTGTTGATGTCATAGATGCAGAAACAAAGGAGGTGTCCTGTAGATTACATGACGTAACGAAAGCGATGGCGATAACTTGGGTGGATGGTCGATGAATACAAAGAGTGGATGATGTACATAGTGATGTGGAGAGAATTTGTGTGTCGTAAAACCAGTGTGACATTCATTTACCGATATTTGCGGTTACCTTACAAGTGTACAATTCTGTGAAATTTGGAACTTCAAATCGTGAACTACCAATCAAACAAAAAATCTTGAATTTATTAAGATTAAATTGATTATTTCTTCAATAAAACCAGATTTATTCTACTGTGTTCTTTTGTAAACCAAGACAAGTTTCGAACCAATGATGAGCTTGTCACTAGGACCATTTTCATGTAAGATTCTGTGAACGTTAACCAATCAGCCACACGAGCGAAACAAATACACGACTGTACAGATTTTACCGAGGTTGATTCGTCGGGCTACATGACATATTAAAGTGTGGTGTATATGATCGCTATTGTTTTTATTTGACTCATTAATCAACTGGGTCCTACCGACATCTTTGTCTTACTTAAGGACATAACTCATCAGATAGAAGCTGGTTTCGACCCACCAGTTTTTTGAATGAAAGTCCACGCTTTTACCAACTGAAAACTAAGCAGTCAGAAAAAGAAAGGTTAAGAGATTTGCTTCGATGATGTTACAGATATTTACACACATACCGCTAACATTGCATGTCACAGTTTATGGGTCCACAGAGATTCCAAATAACATTGTTCCAAGTACAAAAAAAAAACAGACAGTTGAACCAAATATGAGGTTAAACTTAACTTTTGTAATCGACTACACAAGAATGTTAATTCCTAACCTGGTCAGATTTTTACTTATACCGTTACGGTATTACTATTTTTATTATCCGAATCTCCCGTTTCTATTAATATAGGCCTAATATGATGACTAACTTTTAAAACTTTATAAAAAAAAACAAATTTAAAACGTATGATCGGTGTTTTATTGAATTTCTCTAACCCGGGTGAAGTTATCTACGATAACGGGTTCATTCCCAAGATGTGTGAGATGTTGACTGGGGGATCTGATGGTATCAGTGTATATCGTCGCCTCTGCATGTATTTGATGTTCTTTCTGCGTAGATTGACAGAATCCGTCGGAACAACAATTTTCCGTGCTTTCCGTCTTTTTTCAAATCCCGGAACTCACGGAACCAAAAAAACGTATCTTTTCGAAAACGTCTATAACACTCTAAATTCAAACGCAGCTTCCGGTGTTGGGATGTCGATGTCACATCCCTTCGAGTCCGACGACTAGTCGGAGGATTGTCTGTTTCAATCTCTGGAGGGACCCGAGTATTGGAGGAAAAGTAATGGGCCTCCGTCCGGCTGCTTCGGGCAAGCTGTGCCCCACCTTCGACCTCACCGGGCGCCCCAATCTCCTCCAAATCAATTGAAACGAGGTTGGCACGTTGAAGGAAGTGAGAGATATAATTCTCCCACGGAGAGAAGTCGCACGGTGGTGCCGTCGACGAAGGAGGCGGGGACGAAAAAGTAGTTACGGTTGAGGTGATTATTTCATGAGATGAGAGGAGGTCAATTGAGGTTTCATTAACATCATTTTTATGACTTAGCGTATCAGTGAGTTTTTGGTCACCCTCGGGAAAAAGAATGACTCTCATTGCTTCTTCTATGCTTCCCGGTCCCGAAGCTCTCTTTTTTCGCCTTCTTCCTTCTTCTCTTTCTTCCTCTGGATTCTCTTCCCGATGCGCCGCTTCCATCTGTAACACCAGGTCCAGGAGAGAGTCAAGAAATTGGCGAAGGTTGACTAAAAGATCTCGGTCAGCTGCGAGTATGTTGCGGATGCGAGTGAGGATGGAGACACGATTCCGGAGTTCGGAAAGAGCCCGATTCTCGCGTGTGATGTTCATCATTACATTCCTCCGCTCTACTGTAAGTCTGATAGCTTCCTGCCGATTGGATTCTGGCCCCGGTAGGTTTTCATTGATTTCTTGGCGGACCTGGTTTAAAAACCTTTAAAACATCGACTGAACCAAGTATTATTTGGGCGTATCGCGTTGGATCGAAAGACAGACGGTCGGGGGATTGAAACCAGCCACAGTCTCTTATATTTCGTCGTAAGCCAACCGAGGAAAGATTGGTGGGATCCAGTGAATGAAAAGTCCAAACAAAGTGCTAAAACGTCCCATACACAACAAACTGTAGTAGCTTCTGATAGCTTGGTAAGTTCGTGCTTCGTTTATTATACGGAGAGTTGTCGTGTAGAAACCTGCCTCTAACTAGTCGGTTGTGTCTTTAGGCAAGACAATTTCTGACATCACCCGAAACCAGTGGTTTAGTTCTACTGAAACTAAAAGAGTTCTACTTAAACTAGAAGAGTTCTACTGAAACTAGAAGAGTTCTACTTAAACTAGAACAGTTCTACTGAAACTAGAAGAAACCATCACCGTACACAACACTCTGTAAGAGCTTCGGACACGCTGTAATTGCTTCAATAATCGGACGGTGGACGAGGGTTAATCTAACGATTGCCCGTGTGTTGCACACCCCTTACGTTTCACCATTCACATAAATATCCACTCTTTAACGGAAGTGCATAGAAACACCCAAGATGGCTGTCATGTCACACTACGAAGCAGAATACTTATTATTTCGTTTACAATGGTCATAAGCTTTTCCGCGGTTTCCACCGTCGCGTTCATGGATCGTATCTCCCTCCGCAACCTCCGGAGTGAGGCGGATGTGAGGACATCGGTGCTCCGAGTGGGAGAGGAGTCAGATGAGGAGGAGTGGGAGGAGGAGGAGTACTCTTCTTCTTCTGATTGGACAACCGCATCCAAGAGGCTCATGGATTCTTGCTCCAGGACGCTCAATTTCTTTCGAGCGTTTTCGACGTTCGCCTCGTTCGCGATTAAAAACGAAATCTGGGTTGGAATGTTGGGATTGATGAGCCACTTTATTAGGATTAGATTCAGTTTCGAACCATCATCTTTCGGATGACAGGCGACACACTAAGTTAGCAAGCTATTTGGGTATGATTTGGTGTGTTTTATTAAATGATATGATATATTTTTTGTTATTCCCGCGATGGACTCGACCTAAATATTCGGCTACGCACACATTCCGGGGAAAATGTAGGGAAGGAAAGAGGGGAAAAGGAGAGAGGGTAAACTACTCACTAAAAAACTGGTTTACTCTTAGCTCTGGGGTTAAAGAGTTGTTTAATTTTAAAGTTGTGGTTAGTATTTGAGCCAGGGTTAGTGAGTAAGTTTTATAGTTTCAGTGGGCATTTTTCCTTTTTCCTCCTTCCCGATTGTCCTCTTTAAAGTGTTTCCTCGCGGTTCTATTGTGGTTTTATCGGATTTTTATTCCGTCTTTTATTTAAAGGGGAACTGAAGTCAATTTTAAGAATATCTTAATAAATGGAAAAAACTACGCTGATTTCAAAAATCAAATCAGTTTCTTCCAATATTTTTTTGTTAAAGAGTTATGAGCAAAAATGCATTTCATTTTATGTTAGGGGATTTCCCGTATTACGTCATTGACGTTGTTGAGATTTCGTGCCTATATGCATTGTACACAATCATGTGCCAGTTTAGAGGTGAATTAGTAACAGAAGCGCCTGCAGGAGCGTTGTATTTTTGTTTTTTTATGGAGACTTAGCATAACACTTGTCATATAGCCTAACTGAACCAATGTACGCGCGTGACAGCTTACCTAAAGCGCGCTCATTCAGGCCTGCACGATCCTGGACCTAAGCTGAATGCTGAGGTATACAGGTCTCGTATTTAAATGACTTTAGAATAATAAGTCTTAGCAATTTATATCATAAATCATAGAAGTGAAGACAGAACAAGAAAACTAGAACAGGAGGCAGTAAACTGTAACTGCCAGCAATTTATAGAAATAAACCAGCCATCAATCAAAGATCAGACTATGCGGTGGGAACAGCCTATTTCTTTCATGATTGTTGCTTTTCAATATATAGCTATAATCTGCAATATAGACTAGCAATGTTATTATCAACCCCTAGGCTACAAACTGAGAAGTGTGAGGGATTTGGTATACATATGCATAGAAGTTGTAACTAATTTCTTTTGTTTTCTTCATTTCTAGAGTAAATTTAAGTTAATGTTGTAACACTAAAATGGATGACAGTTTTCAGCATTCTGGCATGGATGAAAGAAATTTTATTGTACACAATAAAATAACACAAATTCAGTCATATGCGTTTAAACCAAGGAAAACGTCTGAAAGTATCATTGAAAATGCAAGCCCTATAGAAGAAAATGTTTATTTAGCAACATTACCTATTGACATGACTTGGTGCCGTTGCAAAAACTGTATTCTTATGGACACACCGCAAGAATGTTTATGCTGCATGAATGTACATGCATTTGTACACAAAATAACACCACACTGGACTTGCACTACTAAAAGCCCTTATTTTTCAATTATCTACTTGGATAAAGAAGTTCTTGAAGTTGCACTTGATGTACTGGGTTGATCACTATGTTTAAAATCATAATCAGAAAAATTAAAAACTGTTGGAACTGTATTTTTCACCAAGTGGTTTGTTTTCATCATCTTGGCCACTCCATTGGAGTCAAATACAATTTTACTATGATAATCCTTGTCACAAATATGTGCACTACACACTGTGGTTCTTTTTCCAGGTAGTTTAGAACGCTTGCATTGTTGTATCCATTGCTTCATCTGTTTTTTGTCGTTGTGAGGAAATCGATGGAAGAGCACAGGTGGATTGAAATTTCGTGTGCTGTAATAGGAATTTGTACATCCCGGAGCAAAACAATATGCTCCAATCACTCTTCCTTCCTTCTCAGTGGCTTAACTTTAGGCATTTTACAATATCTAATTAAAAGAACTAAATTGGAAAAGTGGTATATTCTTATTAACTTATTTGGGTAGTTAAGTACAGATCTATTATATATATTCTTCACTTATCTGAGTGCTTGCTGGGTACTTATTGTCATACTACACATTGGCTACTCAACTGTGGATTAACTGGTTTATGCAATACGTGGTATTCTCAACCAGTAGGCTAATGCTCAGTTTCAATAACAGCAGACATTAAATGCACCACATACACAACAGCAAAACATTATACAAACAGCCAATGTAAACCATGAAAGAAATAGGCTTTTCCCACCGCATAGTCTAATCTTTGATTGATGGCTGGTTTATTTATATAAATTGCTGGCAGTTACAGTTTAATGCATTCTGTTAAAGTTTTCTTGTTCTGTCTTCACTTTTATGATTTATGATATAAATTGCTAAGACTTATTATTCTAAAGTCATTTAAATACGAGACCTGTATACCTCAGCATTCAGCTTAGGTCCAGGACCGTGCAGGCCTTAATGACCGCGCTTAAAGTAAGCTGTCACCATGTACATTGGTTCAGTAAGGCTATATGACAAGTGTTATGCTAAGTCTCCATAAAAAAAACGAAAATACAACGCTCCTGCAGGCGCTTCTGTTACTAATTCACCTCTAAACTGGCACATGATTGTATACAATGCATATAGGCACGAAATCTCAACAACGTCAATGACGTAATACGGGAAATCCCCTAACATAAAATGAAATGCATTTTTGCTCATAACTCTTTAACAAAAAAATATTGGAAGAAACTGATTTGATTTTTGAAATCAGCGTAGTTTTTTCCATTTATTAAGATATTCTTAAAATTGACTTCAGTTCCCCTTTAATTGATGCAGTTTCCCATTTCCACCTCTTTATACCGTCATCCTATCCACTCCACCTGTTCTTCGAATCTTAGAGATAAGCAAAGTGTACCAGGCGCCAGCGTTACTTCGCAAGTAAATGGATCCCGATATTTTTTTAAGGGCAACACTAAAATAGGAGAAAGAGGGAAGTAGGGAAATGAGAAACTGCTTACTAAAATAAAGATTACGGCATAGGGATCAGTGTAACGGCTGGGTTAAAGTTAGGGTTAGTTTTGGGGTTGAAATTAGTGTTTGGGGCAGAGTTTGAATTATTTCCTATAGTTTTAATAACCAGTTTCCCTCCTTCCCTCTTTTCCTCCCCCCCCCACCTTCCCTTAGTGCTACCCCTTTTTAAGCGGGCTAAGTTACGAACCCATGGTGGGTTCTCTATGGAATATATAGACCAATTTTGTATAGAATTCAATATATGTATCAATCGTGTTAACCGTGGGATACACGACCGTGCGATTTACTGCCAACGTTAACTTGTTTGTTGTTTTAAATATCCGACCTTTTAAAAGAAAACATAAGACAAGTTTAAAAACTAGTGGATTGGCTACGGGTATTATTTTCACTTAACATGATATCAGGACCTAGCATAGGGGCATATATACACGTAAGTAAGGTGCGGTTATATCTACGAAAATACGAACAAATTATCCGAACATGAACTACCGATTAAAGTTACCTGAAGGGTAGAACCACGATGACACAGCGATATAAGGCACGAGAAATGTAGCCAGAAAATTCTCGTTACTCGTCCAAATTAACGGAAACAGGAAGAAATTATAAAGTTACGTTAAAATTAGATATGATAAGCGACTAGGAATGCAGGATCAAAATGCCTTTATAGTTGATCAGAACTAAGATATTTACTAATTAATTATTAATATACTGGGAGAAAAAATCCAGTTGGTATATATTCCACACCCAAAATGTGGTTTTGAATTTGATTCAACTGATTCACCGATTATTAAATAAATACTACGAAACTAGGCTACGATGTAAAATGACTAATTCGAATTTTCGTTCTCGCCATCTTTAATGCGATGATTCAAACCGTTAAAGCTTTGAGACCTAAATAATGGCCGGAAAAACAAGTTGACAATCAAAACCTTACCCAGGAAAACAAAAACAACTAAAAAGATAGTAAACTAGATTCGACGGCGGTGTAGCTATATTTTATATGTATTTCATTTTTTAATTGCGTGTTTCATCGACCATTAGTTTTGCCGTCGAGATTTGTGATTTGTTTCATTTGGTGTAATATAATACTGTGACAATAATAAATAAACCCAATTCATGGAAAACGATTAAAACAATCAAACGAGTTGACAACAAAAATATCCGACAGGTCAGATTAATTGGTCGATGGTATGCCGACAGTCGAGCAGTTAACGTAACCGAAACATATACCAATTCCTTACAAAAACAGACTTAGTTACGAGCCCATCAAGGGTTCGAAACTCAGTAAAAATGAACTTTTTGTTATAAAAAAAACCACTCATACCAGTTCGTTGATGTATTCTGCTTCTGCTGGGTCTTGGTTCCTAGTCATATTTATGTTGACGAGGAATTCTTGGTAGAGTGCGTTGGCCTTTGAATCCAGCAGTTCAATGTATTCTTCCGCTGCCACTATTTGCCTGAGAAGAAGGCGGTACTTGGAATAATCATGAAAAACAAATTGTCATGCGGGTTAACGTTGTTGGTTGAAAAAGGGTTGCATCAGATGAATGGTCTTGAAATCGAAAACACCAACTATGTGACTGTGTCCTTGGACAAGGCACTTAGTGGACATAGCCTGAAACCAGTAAATTAATGGGTTCTTTTTAAACTTAAAGGAACATCTTAGTCGCACACAACACACTACAATTGCCCCAGTAACCCGACAAGCCATGAGGCAATTTACCGATACCCTTTTTGATAACAATCCCGCGTTTTTAGATCCTCGAGGATAAAATATGAAATCTTAAATTCTAATATCAAGTCAATATACTGCGGTAAGATTTTTTACTACTAAATTGCAAGAGAAGGGCGGAACGGTGCATGATATAAGTTAGTTTTATTTTTTTATGGTAAGAAGTCCTAATTCCATGCATATGTGCTTCATTTGAAAAACAAATTCAGCAAATTTATGAACCACTTGACTGCGGTAATCGTGTGACACATTTTGTATGGTTTATTGTTTTTATAAATTAATTCTACTGAGCCAAGTTTCGAACCCATTAAGGGCATAAAACCTTGGTATAGAAATCGCCGCCTTAACCATTCGGTCACCGTTCAAAACACAGTATTAGCGTAAAGTATAAAAGAATGATCTCAACTGTCGCAATGGTTCAATGGTAGCTTCCATCTCTTCGATGAGACTGGTGAATTGGATCTCTATTCCTGCAAGTCGGTCAATCTCGTCAATAACCCACGTAGAAGCCGGGTAACAGAAGCTGGAAAATAAAAAAATAATAAAAGTGTGATGAAACGGCGCCGGTTATCTATCTATTGTCTATAAGCTATCCAGATTTATCGGGGGAAAAATTATCGAGCCAAGTTACCATAACATATATCGCCACTAAATGTGTTTTTACAAAAGGTCGGTTTATATATATTGGCCATGTGACCCATTGGTCGAAACGACGGTTTATTTAATTATTTCATTACCCATTTACGTGATCGCTTTTAAATCTATAATCTTTAGAAAAGCGCCGACAGTCCAATAAAATAAATGAAAGTTTTGCTGCCTTAGAAGAGGGGGGGTGGATATAGGGAGTTACCCATTGTTATAAAATGTTTAAAGAAGTATATTAGGAGTCAAAACACTTTTTATTTAAGCTGGTATGTTTTGAACGTTTTTATAAGAATTTGTTTTTATAAACTGGTTAATGAATATAGACAGGCCACTTGTGTACCCCTATAATACAATTAAATGTTTTACTGTGATAACTTTTTCACTCGGTTAATTAATTTTAAACAAAATGTTTTACGAAAGTACTTTAAAATATTGTGCTAAGCTTGAATTTCAAACTGAAGTCTTAACACTGGTGTACACTGTGTGCAGGGGTATATAAAGCGATCAGATACAATAACGAGTCTTATATTGCAGTTTCTCGTAGATAAAGTGATAACGCGAAAGTAATTTTCAGCGGTCGAATTTGCAAAACACGAGCTTATAACGAAAATTCAATTGCGGCAAGTGTGTGATCGTAAGACGCGGTACAAGAATAGAGAATTAAAGTCGCCGTCGTTTCAGAGTAATTTTTCGTACAAATAAACTCGCTGCGCGTAGAGGATTGCGGTTTATTAATATCAAATCCTGTTCTACTTACCGACAAACTAACAACAAATACAACCGTTATAGAACATTGAAAATAATGAATACGGAAGTTACCATGCATTTTAAAACTATACCAAGCGTATTCAAATACAAAAGATCTAACATGTACAGAGCACTAAGTACATTAATAACTCAACGCAGCACGATGTATAACTTTTGCAACGTATTAACAACTGTGTCGGCAGTTGAACGCACGTTAGCAGCTTATATTGGTGTTTATCCCGTATAATAGAAATTGCGGTACGTTCGCACATTCAATCGTCATATTACTACGCGCCCACCGTCGGTTTACCGGAGCTATTGCAGGGTATTAAATTTCATTGAGACGTTTAAACAGTTTTAGTAAGTCATTTAATCAATTAGGTTCGATAATTATACTTTGGGTGCCTTGCCCAAATACGCAACTGACTAGTAATGACTTGTCTTGATCCCTCAGCTTTCGCATGAAAGGCGACGCGCTTACCCACCATGCTAATCGGCGGTTTTAAGGTCAATATTTCTCACTGTACCCTATTTTTCACCCACTCTGCTCTAACTGGAGGAAATTGTAGACTTATCGGAAAAATCGATGGAAAATCTACACAATTCCCGTGGCACAAAATAAAATTGCACGTCGTAAACATTTTAACGGTATCCAGCGTAAGCATATCACGTTTACCGCAGAATCAGAACAAAGATATGGCCTCTAAAGTATACAATAAAGCCTTGCGGCCAATTGGGATGACTCTGGCAATGATGTGGTTTTCGAGATATCGCTTAGATAATGTCGGAAAGTGCAATTTTACGTCAAGACATTTCAAGGTTTAGTGTGTTTACAAAAGTGAGAAGTTTTTATTGAAGTTGTTAGGTTTATAAAGTTGTACAGGATTTTAGAGCTATCGTTTTGCAAATTACGCGGCACATATGAACATAAACAGACCAGGTTAGCGCTAAGCTATTTGTTTGCATTATGGATAATTTTTGCGGGGCACGGTATAATAAGTTAAACTGGCGTATTAGCTTGTTTAAATTAGAACTACTTTCGGCAAATGGAGGGTTGTTGTGATCGAAATCGGCCAGCAGCTAATTAATTGTCCTTGGGCAAAACAATTAGCGAACTTTACAAAACTTTGTTGAACGGTTTACTGTATACTAAAATTAAAGGAACATCTCAATCCAATACAACATGCTCCAATAGCCTCGATAATCGGACAGTGGACAGAAGGCATCCTGATAATTGCTCGTAAAAAAACGTGGTAATCTGATAATTGCCCGACAAATTTCCATGAGAATAAAACTTGAATGTTTTAAATAATATATAAATAAATGTCCGGTTGCTTCTACACCAGTACTATTGCCACAAGAATAAACAGATTTGTCTTAACAACACAAATAAGCAGCTTTCCATTATACTGTGTGGTATAGTTTTCTTCTCGTGATAAATATTTTTCGTAATCTTTATCACGAGTAGCTCTATACAAACCCTACTATATAAACAATGCGACTGTGTGCATACAGTCGGGCCCGGTGGTCTAGCGGTTAAGTGCGTCGCCTTTCAATCGAAAGGTTGCAGGTGCCAAACTGGTCGCTTGCTAGTCGGTTGTGTCCTTGGGCAGGGCACTTTACGGTTACGGACATTGCCTGAACCCAGCAGATTAATGTGTTCTACCAAATTGAAGGAACGTGTCTATCATATACAACACACTGCAATAGCTCCGGTAACCCGACGATGGGCGCGAGGTGATCTGACGATTGCCCGTGTGATAACCCCCTAGGTTTTCCCATTCACGGGGATAAACATGAATATCCTATCCTATCCAGTCGGTGTGAATACTTTTGTTTAACACTTCATATTTTCCTAAAGTTGGGATAAAATTACACCAATGTAAGTAATAAAACCAGGCCTGTTGACGAAAAACACATGCGTTTTATCTCACCATCTGCTTTCCCATGGTGCGTGCTTTCCGTCCAAACAGCAGCGCCGTGCCGTTTTCCGCAATACGCGTCCCATGCAGCATACGCTGACGTCAGAGTTGAAAGGTCGTGATCCACAGCAAAGGTTCGCCTTGACGTAAGACGGGGCAACAGTGACGGACGAGGGAAAGGTGGACACAGTTGCAATTTGGGCGGAAGTGGTGGAAGGGCTCGTCGTTGGAACGACTCCGTCTAATCCTGACATTTAATGGGTTAAGTCTATTTACAAAGCATATATAATACAAGGTTTGTTTGCTGCTGGGAAGCGATACTCGATTCGTTGGTTAACCCAAGTGTTTTGTGAATGCATTATCCTTCTGCGGGTGCTTTCCCACGTGCGAGATACGGTAGAACAGTTGAAGCGCGGGCACTTGTCAGAATACCACATGCCCACAGCCGGGCTAGCCGATTGTTTTCAAACAATAAACAAAAAACTTAAGGGAAACAAAACTTAAGTAGTATCGCCTAAATTCAGTAAAATGGTCAGTTCTGCCAAAATTAAAGGAACGTCTCTATCATGCTCAACACTAACCCGACTGTGGGTGTGAGGTAAGTCTGATGAATATCCATGTGTGTTAACTCCCTATTAGGTTTCCCATTCACTGGGATAAACATAAATATCCAATGCTAAGAATTTATTTGCCACGTAAGTGACAGTGGAGACCCTTAAACACTATGTAGGTTTCGCATTAGATTTTTGTTCAATCCATTAAACAACTGGGTTAAAAATAAGGTTAAAGCTACACTCTAGCGACCGGTGATTTGACTATACTTAGTAAGATGTATAAATCTTAGAGGCACAACACCAAACAATACAAATTATCATCATTATTCCTAATTAACTTACTCGAAGTGATTGGTCGTTGTTGACACGCCAACTTGACTGCGCAAATTAAGTTGATATGCAGAAGGGTTGCGTAACATATTAAGATCAACTTGCCGGCCCATCTTGGCAACATAGCTTCGAAGGTATAGTACAGAAAGCCTGGATAACCTTGATCTTTATCATATGGCGGTCAGTTTTATGGATTTGAAGCTATTCCACCAGATTCCTAACTGTTATTTACATTCGGATATTTTGAAGCATTGAAGAACAGACAAATGATTGCAACCATCACCGTCCGCCTTATTTCCTACACAAATCCTAACTTTGACTAAATTCTGCAACACATTTTTTCAGGCATTCGATAAATTGCAACCAAATACGCAGGTGTGGTAAAATGAGAGTTGACACCGCGATTTGAAAACCGCCAATCATTTCAATTGATACAATTTAAAAAGATGATTGTCGGATAGCTGGGCTAAGCAATTTGGTATATGTATATTTCGACTATTTGCAAATTTTCCCATTTTCTTTCTTATAGGAAAATAACTTTGGTAATTTATATATATAGTAAGTTCTGTTTTATACCACAAAAAATTTCGCTTAAAAAAATCGATATTTTTTAAAGCACCTTGAAACTATAAAAGTAAATATTTCTGGGCCGACATTCCTTGACTAGTATCTAATCAAGTTAAGACGGTAATTAAAACTTAGAATCTGCAAACGACCTAAAGTAAGCCTTTTCTCGGCAAACTCGCCGCTTATCCCCGACTTATATCAACTTGTGAAGCGGCCAAGAAGGCCGAATTGCCTCCGGGTAAACTAGAAGGAACGCCTTCGGTACAAAGCAATCCGGTTTCATCACACACTTTAACCTTAGCAACGAGAAAGGCTCCCATGTTTGATATTTCGCCGTATTCTATCCCATCTTATACAACCCTATTCGAATGTCATTTTCTATCCTATCAATTTGCATCACAAACTTCAACCTTAGCAAACAAGAAAAATGTTTGATATCTCGTTGTAAGAGCTCGATTCTAGAAGCGGGAAGACAAAATTACCTCAACACCAACAGGTACAAATAAAATTGGGCCGGATGAACGTTTTAACTCTGGTTCCATACAGTTCAAGTGTAAAAAGATAAAACGCATTTTTCACTTGATCCTGTCAAATTGGCGACCGCATTGACACCTCTGTTTATAAAGTAAACACAACAACAACTGGCTTTAACGTTATATTTACGGACGATGGGAGTCGGTTTTGTAGTAAATTAATGAGAAATCGACAAAGGGGCACAACACGAATATTTCCAAACTCGAACTGAATTTTTAAGACGGAATCACCCAAAATCCTAAAATGATAGAGTTGTTTGTATCTTCCCCACACTAACGAAAACTCGAATGATATTTTCATAATTAATTACCAGTTTTTTTAATAGGGGGAAATTTAGTCTACAGACTAATTAGCATAAAAATCGTTACTGTTTTGTATGTCTCAAAAGCAAAACGTAAAACAGCAAGCATGTCCACATGTATTGGACAGAAAACGAACATTTTGTTTGCGTTGTTTACTGAAATTTCTTTGGATCATTTTACGTTGTTTAAAACGTCCAACCATCAACCTGCCCTATCTACGGGCCCGGGGCCAGGCCGCATGTAACGTTACTCGACTTAAATATAGAAACACGACGCCAGACCGGATCGGATTCTTGCATTTTCCACTCATTTTAAAGGTGGCAACGGGTTCGTGCAAATTAACCCTGCACCCCACTAATCATTTGCATAAATATATCTGTGTATACATTTCAATACTTAAGTTTACAATTAATTACTAAAGGAGTGTTTTGGCATTTGTTGCTTATTAGAACTGTTTAGAGGGGATTAACGGAGCATTATAACTGATAAAGACATTGCGACCTCGTTTTTTATACTCTAGAAGTCTAGAACATAAGAACGGAGATCACAGGTCGATAGGTGTATGGTTCGGTTTTTACTCTAAACCCCGGCCAAATAGCATGTTGGGTCAATTCATCGCCTTTTAACCGTATCGTTGTGGGATCAAAACTGTTTTGTAGCTTGATGATTGTGTAGACTTTAAGGTAGACACTTATTGAACATTTTTAAATCCATTAATATAATAATTATACAAAAAATAGATGAACACCCCATTCATACACAGCACAGTACAATAACTTCACTATAAATCCGATGGTGGCGCAAAGTAATCTGACAATTGTGAACTATGAGTATGAGGTACTTGACAACCGCCGTAAAGTAATGTCCCTACCATGCACCACGTATACGAGTGAGTTTCCTATCGTATTCCCAAGATTTAGCTAATTTATCTTTATTTATAAATTTACTTCAAACGAAATGTCCTTAAAAAAAGTTAATTTTGCAGACTTATAAAAACCGCTTTTTTTAATTTTCAACAAATTATTATAAGATATGCGGAAAGGAAACCACTGGGTTGATTAACACGTCAATGAAGACGAGGGATGTACCAATATAGCCGACCACCTGTATTTGGAGAATGACAGAAACTGGTGATAAAGCGGATAATAACGTTACAACCTCTTACTACATCTTGGATAAAGTACCAATTACAAGAGATAATAGATTATTAGACTTCCGATCGTGCTTAAAGTGGAACTTTCCGAAGTTAACGAGAGATGGGATCTTTACTTCGACCAGAAATTAATTTAACCAAAATTGTGCAAAGTATATACGCACGGCGGCTATAGCAATACCATGCTATTAATTCTTATATCCTGGTATGGGAAAACGCAAGGGAGGTGGCATACTTCCGAATTTGATCGCATTTCTTCATGGCCGACCGTAGGATTACCGTCGCTAATTTAGGGTACTGGATAAGAATATTCATGTTTATCCTTGCTAAGAGAAATCGGAATGAGCGTTAACACACGGATAATTGTCAGATTACCTCGCGCCCACCGTCGAGTTACCAGAGTTATTGCAGTGCGTTATGTGTAATTAAAAAGTTTCTTCAACTTTGGTAAAACCCAATAATCTAGGCAATGGTTGTGCCTTGTCCAAGGACACGATAGACTAGATATTTGCCGGTTTTGAACCTGAAACCATTTGCCCGAATTAACTAACTGACCAATCTATTCTTTCCAGGAATTACACCCAACACAACTTTAAACTACAAGCAAATGATTTTATTTTCAGTAAGCCATAATAAAGTATAGGTTTGGGCCTGTAATATACTTATTTATCTAGTATAAAATACCTACACGTTTATGTATTTATTATACCGGGTAGTGATTTTTTACCAGTACTATTATCCACTTTGCGTTTTTTATTTAACGAAAATAGATAAATATTGAACAAAAGTACAAATTTTTAATGGTTTGTTACCTACCTAGTATATTAAACTTAAAATTAAACTATTTTTACTCATTACTATTTATTACTGTTATATTCAGCTTTCAAAGTCTGGTTTTAAAACTTGTCTCCGCCGAAAATATTATCCTTATCTTTCTATCTTGTTTTGCCAGTTGCCCTATTTCTTCAGGCTAAGTAGAGCTAGGCGTATAGGTACATCATTCATTTTGACTAAATTACCAGTTAAATATCGGTTTAATTTCGCTAAACGAGCGATCTTCTAGTAACCTTAATCCCCCTACCCCTTGTCAAAACAAACAGACAGCGCTATTTTATAAGCTCATGCCTTCTCACCTTGAAAATCTCTACCGAATAAAGGGATGATTGCTGCAAATAAATTTAAGTAATATTGCTTCCACTTCAACTTATCTGAAAAAGTGTTCTTTTTCTCTTAGTAATTTCGTAGAATCAACTATCACGTCAGTAATAGAACTTTTTCGAAATAAGAATAATTCGCTCTGCGACTTTTAACGCCTCGTCACCTAAACAGTCAATATTTCCTGACTTTTAACACCTCGTCACCTATAAACAGTAAATATTTCGTGACTTTTAACACTTGGTCACCTAAACAGTCAATACATTTTCAAGTTAAATATTGTTCACAATGTAGAAGTATTTGATGAAGATAATATTATGAGTTGTTCGTACTTGCCATTGCTGTAATATTCTAAACAATAACAACTACCTAATTCACTATGAATTATTGACAACCGTATCACCGCCACGTTAGTAATGACAGTTTAGTTGTAAAATTTGATATGTCATGGTTACAACATGTTGGCCTACTTAAAATGTATCCGGACCGAGTGCACGCTGGTACAGTTTGTAAATTAATCAACAATTATCGTTACTCAATTAAGTAAAATGGCCGTGTTTATTTTCTGTGTGATATTCATAGCGCTAATAACGTCAAAACGCACGCTATTTTGTGGTCTCAGCTAAATTAGCTGTGTTATGAACCTACCCTGTGCGCATTTAAAACCACAAACTTTAAGCCTTTTGGAATGCGAACCAGCGATTTGTAGTAAAAAGCAGTCAACACATATTCTGACTTTTTGTTTAAAATGACTTAAATTACAATGCAGCGCAAATCAAACTTTATCTCTGTAAAGTCCAAAACAGTCATAATGTATGTAGTAACTAATCAAACCGGAAAATAATTATCAAAAAAAAACGTAAAAGAATATTGATTTATTGGATATATAAAATCAAAATATTTACTTTTGATGTTTATTAGCCTTTTATTAGGCTTTACGTAGTTTGAAAGCCATGGCCTACGCTTAACGTTACCATTTCTTAGTAATGTACCATGCTCATGACCTGCTGCACGTTGAGTATACCGTACATCCAGCAAAATCGTTTCAATTTAGTCAACACAAGTGTTGCAGATTGTATGCTATAGCCAGTGATACACATCATTGGTTTTCGCCACAGTTTAGACTCCAATTTACGACTACGCTACGCAATTTACGACGACACTATATACGTTTGCTTTATAAACTTCCTAAAAACTATACGACCAGATCCAAACATATGCAGATAAACGAACATAGGGACTATTGAAAATATTTACAAAATGGAAAATGTAAACTGTCTTATTTATCCTAATTTCCGTCACACGATATGCAAGATCATGTACTCTCTAAACAGTTAAGCTCAAACCCAGTCAAACCGGACTGTTATCTAGGATCGATCAGCATTGACGTTTCGCCAATTATGGGAAATGCTTGTGGGATATTTAACCGGTAGAGGTGTTTGCCAACTATTTGCCTCTGAGATTAGCTTGGTTGATTAGTGTGTGGCCTATAAACCGAAGTATTCAAGGTTCGAAACTAGTCGCTAGCTAGTCGATCGTGTCCTTGGGCAAGGCACTAATGGACATTGCCAGTCGAATCATGGGTTTTACCAAATTAAAAAAAACATCTGAATCGTGCACAACACGCTACAATAGCTCCGACTACCCGACGGTGGGCGCGAGGTGACCTGATTGCCCGTGTGTTAGCGTCTCTTAAGTTGTCCCATTCACGAAGATAAACATGAATATCAATTGCCCTTTTCTAGAACTAAAAGGAGACGCAGTAGCCCACCTAGATAATTGGTCGGTTATATTTTACCGAGCTAGGTTTCGAATTTTTGACTGGCTTGTCGCCACGACCGATTTTTGTATGGACTTGTTACATGTATGGGTCGCTTTAACCATTCGGCCACAGAATTGGCATATATTTTTTCAGTTTTTTATTTGATTATTCTGGGGCAGTTCGGCCACACTACATGTATGGGTCGCTTTAACCATTCGGCCACAGAATTGGCATATATTTTTTCAGTTTTTTATTTGATTATTCTGGGGCAGTTCGGCCACACAGCTTGATCATGTTATTTTTTGGAAGTTGTATTTTTCACTCCATTTTCACTCCATGCAAAACGAGCGTGAAAATGGGATAGAAATTTCCATAATATCCAGGTCACCGGGTAAGCAAACACACGCGCGCGAGCCGACGCACTGTTGGCTTGTTTCTCATAAGCTGCTACCAAAGCATGTGTTTGTTTTTGTTCTTCACGTCAATAGGATTATTTAGTTATAAAAGGATGGTGACGAATAATCAATTCACAGAATGTTTTTTTTACCGAGCCCAATTCAGAACCCAAACTAGTTTGTTGCTAAGAACTTTTTTGTATAGAATTGATATACGTATAGGTCGCGTTAACCATTCGGCCACGCGACCAGACATAAGGTAAGTTATTGTCCCACCGATTAACTTGTTGGTATAGTGCGTCGCTTTTCAACCGAAAATTTATTATTGATGTCTGGCCGGTTAGTCTGACGGTTAAGTGCGTCGCCTTTCAATCGAAAGGTTGCAGATGCAAACTGGTCGCTAGCTGGTCGGTTGTGTCCTTGGGCAAGGCACTTTACGTACATTGCCTGAACCCAGCGGATTACTGGGTTCTACCAAATTAAAGGAACGTGTCTATCATATACAACACACTGCAATAGATCTTTCAGTTGACGGTGAGTGCGAGGTAATCTGACGATTGCCCCTGTGTTAACCTCCTTGGTTTTCCCATTCACAGGGATAAACATGAATATCCTATCCTATCCTATCCCCTTATCTTATATAATCAAAACTGGTCGGTCGTGTCTTTGGGAAAAGCACTTACCGGACACAATTTCACAACTAAATATTGTCTCACGACTTTTCGTTTTTTTTGTATTATTGCAATATATTTTTGTATTATTGCAATATCTTTAAACAAACTTTTTTAGTTATACCATTTTAATTACAAAACAAATGTACATCTATGATCACGAAGTACAAAAAGAAACAAGAATGTAATTTCAGTCTTACGACTATATAAGTTTACATGTATATAAATACGTTACAGGCGTTTGGTTGCTAACCTCTTTTTAGGTTTAAAATAAATAAATTTAGAACCAAATCTATTAATCCACAATTACCAAATAAATATTCACCACTTAAATTTACCCTTATTATACACCATTAATCACTATATGGTGCACAATTAGGTAGAATATATACATACACATACGGTTAAAAATGAAAACAATGCAAATTATATTTGATTTTCTTTCACTGGTTCTGAATTGGGATAAGGGTTGGAACCAGGCTCTACCACCACTGCTTGAATTGGGAAGCCAGATGCTGGAACTGTAGTCACCGTCGTAACGACTTGAGTGGGGTCTTTTCCATACTCCGCTATAAGAGAAGATTATATTTGTTTTTCAAATATGATCATATCATGCTAAAAAGCAATATTATACAAATTTATCAAAAGCAGGGATAGGTAATTATTTTCCTGAGTGCGCCAGTCTGGCCAGTTGAACTGGCTGTTTGGTGCGACGACTAAAAACCGAATGGTTGCAGATTCAAAACTAGTCGCTAGCTATTAGGTTGTGTCCTTGGGCAAGACACTTAACCAAAATTGTCTAAACCCAGCGGATTAATAGGTTCTACCAAATTGAGGGAACGTCTATATCATACATATCACACTGTAACAGCTCCGGTAATCCGACAATGGGCGCGAGGTAATCTGACGTTTGCCTATGTGCTAACCCGATTGGTTTTCTCATTCACGGGGATAAACATAAATATCCTATCCTATAATATCAAGTTAATCACCGTGCTCACCTGCAAGACCAATAAAGGCGATTCCCCACATAATACTCCACACCCACCCCAGCAAGAACACAAAGATAGTTATCATCTGCATCCATCCAACCCAGAAGTTAAGACAAAATATCCCACAGTTTGTACTAGTTGGCTGTCCAATGTTTGCACAGCAGAAAACAGTGAACGATGCGATTATGGTTCCTGAAACGAAAGTTTTCTTTAAAATCTAACTCACCTTTTTTAAGGATGACAGCATGATACAGCTTTCACATCGTAAAGGTAAAACAACCATTAGCATGTTTGCTGTACGGCCGTGTAGCACAGTGCTCCAAAACCAGTGTGTCGCAAGACAAGGCTAGGTGTACCGCGGGAAAATAAGAATACATATAAAACTTTCAGTTTTAATTATTTACTATAGCTCCTTGCTCCACAACCAGTGTGTCGTAAGACAATGCTAGGTGTATCGTGAGAAATTAATAATATATTTTTAAGCACAGTTTTTATCAAATAAAGTTTGATTTTTTGCAAATATTATAGACCATTGGGCATTATTTGTAAGAACCGTTGTAAAATTTTGTCTGAAATGTTTCGTCAAACTTAGTAAGTTTCTAAATGTGCTTTGAATGAATAAAATTGCGGGATAGGCTACTGATGTAGCCTAATGTTTAACGCGACCGATTTATACGCAGCAAGTGTGACAGAGGTTAGCAGAAGCAAAACCGTGTTCAAGTTAGCATGGTAAAAAATAAACAAACTAACAAAACAACAACAGTATATAATTTAAAAACAGTCCTAGTGTTTCGCCGATCGCTGTTTAAAACTTGCTTGAAAGGGATTTTTAAATTAAGGTTAAGGTTGGAATTAAGTTCATGTCGAGGGATTTAATTTTGTGCTGTCATGTGACAAGAGTTTCCATTATGACGTAGTTACCTAACATGACGTTTCCC
Organism: Ciona savignyi; assembly: GCA_000149265.1. Classification (NCBI taxonomy): domain Eukaryota; kingdom Metazoa; phylum Chordata; class Ascidiacea; order Phlebobranchia; family Cionidae; genus Ciona; species Ciona savignyi. The sequence goes on along the minus strand of CH003409.1, from coordinate 834,157 downwards.
TGCCTGAAATAAAATTTCTGGAACATAGATATTTTGAATTCAAGAATTTAATTTAATCTTATCTCAAACCGAATTTCTTAGAAATACCACGGAAGACCCCATATATTGTACTGAATTAAACACACAAAAAATATATCAAATCGTCACATCGGTTCGTTTACACCAAGGTTAAACATTACCTAGATGGTACATTCAGAAGAATTATAATTAGTAAAAAAATGGTAAAAAATAAAATCAGAAATTGATTTTTCTAAACAAATTTTGAAGAATGTACAATATCCCAAATCAGTACACTTGGTATATTTTAGAGTTTTAGACGCTGGTTAAATAATTTGTTATTTTCTGCGAAGAGGAGAGAATGATTAACAAATCAAAATTGTTATTCAGTTAAAACGTTCAGTTTAGTACTTTTTATTCGTGTATCATATTGGGTAACATCTACTTCTTTTTAGCTGTTATTTTATAATAAAAAATAAAACTAATGGCGGCGTTATTTAATGATTTTTACATGTTTCTGTTCTGGTTAATAATTTGTCTGTATTACGGAGAACGTAAAATAAGTGACACAATAAAGACACTGATATAAAATTATAATTAAAATAAATAAGCGACAAATTAAAGTCGCTGATATGCATTTCTCACCCATCCCCGGACAAATACAGTTGATAACACACAGAGTGATAGCACACCACATCGGCATCACAGGGATCGCTGCTTTCATTCCAGCGAATCCTGACGTGTTGGTTGTCGTCGTGACGTAGGTGACCTGCTGATTTGGCATCGGCCCTGCTGCCCCGTATTGCTGTTGTACCATGGTGGGACCTGCTGGGGCGCCTGGGTAACCGGGTGGGGCGCCTGGGTATCCGGGAGGGGCGCCTGGGTATCCGCCGACGCCAGATGGGGCGCCTGAATATCCTCCGGCGCCAGGTAGGGCGCCTTGGTACCCAGCTTCGTTGCCAGACCCACCCGCGTTCATAGTTTGTTGGGAAATCGGCGGCGGCGGCGCCTGCGACAACAAAAATTAGGTTATTACCGTTTTTTTTAAATAAAAGTTTAATACAAGGGATGCATTTTGACCCCCAACCGTTGGACTTTATACAAGTTTAATGTTGAGTTGGTCAATCATTTTAACATATACAAATAAAGCAGAAGAAAAAGGAGTAAAAATGGGTTTCATATCATAGAATCGATTTTATAGACAGGAGACTGTTATTATTGGTAACGATCGCCCTTTCTACTTCACTTTTCGGGGTTTAGACGTGTATAGTTTATCCGTAACATACTACAATGTATAAGTATTTTGTTTCAATAAACGTTATAACGGTTTAGCAACTAACTAACCTCTTATTTCAATTACAACAACAACAATATGCCATTAAATTGCGAGGTAGTTTCGTTGTTTATTTTTCCTTTTCTGCCAGCATATTATTAACATTTAAAGTCACATTATTTTACTTGTGGAATAAAAACCAAAGTATTTTAAACAACACTCACATATCCATCATTGTGGTACGGCCCGGCATAAGGCGGTTGTTTGTCATACGTTGGTGACAAAGCCATGTTTTAAACTAAATCAGCAGATTGTAGCAAATCTATATGATAAAAATGCGTCGAGGTTTAAATATCGTTAAAATATTATAATATACAGGTTTATCTCAGCTGTTATTCCCTGTATAGGCCCTATTATTCGTCTAAACATAGCCCGGTTAAAAATTTAACAAAAACATAGGTACTGTTGTGTGGCGAAATGGTTAACGCGACCCATACCAACATACTAAGTCTCTGCATTTTCATGTGTTCCATATATTGCCTTGTGTAATATGTCCTCACATTTGAAGTAAAAATAAAGATTGTATCGTAATTAACTATTGTTGCCTATGATCCCGTGGTATTTAAAATTGCCAACTAGAAGCAAAAATTGGTTTTCGACTAATGGGGCTAAAAGTCTAATATAACAATTCTCTGTCTGTCTGGACTAAAATTTAGGGAAACATCAAATGTGGAAACAAGAAAAAACTGGTTACGAAAAATAGGACAACTAACCTTAAGCCTCAATCTAGCGTTAATCTCTAGCATACAACCACACTACTCCACCTCAAGCAGTAGCGTCATGGTCGAGCATTCCTTTTAATGCACACTTTCATTCTTTCCTTTATTTTCAATTGTTTTATCAGTTCATACTTGTTAAAGTAATTCTGTTTTAAGAATGTTGTTTAAACACAGCGTGACTCCTGAATTCTTAGTTGTAAGAAGATATAGTTTAGTTTCGTCCTGGATATAGAGACCGTATAGCGACTGACATTATACTGGTTATCTAAATATGTAAGCTGTAGCGTAGCGTGCCTACCATAGTGATACACATAAGAACCTTGCCAATACATATCTACCTTGTGCTCTAACCCTATGATGTTATGCTAAATATACCACACTTGGGAGACGGTCACATGAACGGTTCACTTTACGACCAGGCGGAGTATTTATCCAACGACGTTGGTTGTATGTAATAAACACACTGGAAGTCAAATGACCCAGCATGTTAACTAAGTAAGCTGTATTTTCACGTGCTGTATCCTCAAACAAAGTATCATGTGCCTTGGTAATAATTAACCAGGGTAAATTCTTATAAACAGGATATATTCTTCTCTGCGATTACCATTTCAGCAACTCAGCCGTAGTCAAATGCGAAAGGACAATAAATCAATAGATGTTATTAACGGAAAAATAAAAAATGGGGCTCACTAAAAAACACGATTATGGGGTTAGGGTTGGTGTAAGGACTAGGATTTAGTACTAGTGTTGAGATTAGTTTTTGAATTAGTTCCCATAATTTAAATGTACAGTTTAACAACAGTTATAAATATGTGTTAAAATATTATTTTTTAAATATTTTTTGTTTAAATTTATTGATTGGAAGTGTAGTATTTGTCGTTGCGCACTTTTTGTGGAAAATAAGCATATTTCGACAATTATATCAAGTTAAATCTGTTTTCCAAATTGTGACTGAACCTGACTTATCTTAGTCCCTGGTCATTTTTTCTTTTAGTGTTAAATTCCCCTTAGACACATCACATTATTTTTCTTGAAAAGTGCGGGTGTAACTTTAATAATACCAGAATGAACCAATCAACCTACAATTCAGAGGAACGCGAAAGAGTGCAGCCAGCCGAACATACTTGTTACAATGCTGTACCGACACCAAACCCACAGGTAAGCTTAGTACTTAGTCTCACATATATGGGTTTTAGGCTTAAATTTACTAAAAACCTAAGAAAGTTTATGTATATTATTTAATTTAGTTTATTTAAAACAAATAATTGTAAACAGGAAAACAGGCGACAAAATGAAAGTAGTTAAAACACGTATATAACTTAATCAATTATTTGATGTGGGTATAGCCAGAAAAGCCCCTAATATTTAAACAAAAAAATGCCAACTTAATCAATAAAATTGGGAATCTGTTTAAATTTCATATGGTTGCGTTTCTCTACAATAAACACCTTTATCCGGCTATTATCGTATGTTAATATAGTGTGTTATATAATGTTAATATAATGGTAATATAAGTTGACATGAATAATTAATCCAAATCTTAATACTGAAAACTGACGATAAACTGAATACTAAATGATATGGTTAACTAAATACCAACACATATAACTAGTATAGGATAGTATAGGACAGGATATTCATCTTTATTCCCGTAAATGGGAAAACCAAGGGGGTTAACACACGGACAATCGTCAGATCACCTCGCGCCCCTCGTCGGGTTAACAGAGCTATTGCAGTGTGTTGTATATGGTAGACATGTTTCTTTAATTTAGTAGAGCCCATTAATCCGCTGGGTTCAGGCAATGTCCAAAACGTGCCTTGCCCAAGGACACAACCCACAAGCTAACGACCAGTCATATGCTTTCAGACGATACAGATTCAAACACAAGTTTCACCACCAACGCAGTATGTATCATACACAACTCAGACAGCTCATCAAACCAGCTCCTTGATTGGCTCAGCATCTGTACCAGTAATGCCGATGTGGTGCGCCATCACGTGTCTGGTTATCAACTGTCTTTTACCAGGAATTGGTATATATGTTTTTTATGTTTTCGACCACTGGGAAAAAGTGTCCCTTCTGTTGGTCGGTTTTCCTTGGACAAAGCACATAGCGGACATTACTTTAACCTAGTAGGTTAATGGGTTGGAGGACAGTCTCAAACATGTACAACACACTGCAGTATTTCCGGTATCCCAACGGTGGAAAAATCAGAATCCTTATTTTTTCCTGGCATCTTAAGACACGTAAACGTTTTAGGTCATCTTACTGCGCCTATTCAATTATAGATGCAACGATGGTACTTTTAAACTTATCGTTCGTCTTATATTGTGAAAATTCTTATTTTTTTTACAAAGCAGCATACACACGCCGGATTAAATTAGAACCCATTCATCCTTTATTGTCCAAAATATTAGCGTATAGTAATTTTGGTAACATAATTGCCCTTTTATTTCAGGAACCATAATGGCTTCGTTCTCCATTCTATGCTGCGCACAGTCTAGTCAAAAGAACATAGGCGGATGCACGACTTTCTGTTTAAATTTCTGGATTGGTTGGTTGCAACTTATCACTGTTCCATTAGTGCTATTTGGATGGGTGTGGGCTATCGTTTGGGGCGTGGGCTTTATCCAAGTATCATGTAAGAGTGTTCAATTTAATGTATATATTTACATATATATATACAATATTCTGTATTAATTTATTTATATTATAATGATATGTATGAATGATAAAAGTACCAACATATAAAGCAACACGTAATGTGCTAAAATCCTTGTTTACAATAAAAACTGATCTGAGTTTTCAAAACTTACTTGTACTGCGTTGGGAGCTAGAGGAGACTGCCAGTTCGCCCATCCGTTTACATCCTTCATAACGTGTCGGACAGTGAAACAGAGGAGTGTGGTTCGAAACCAGTTGATATGTCGTCGACTGTGTATACTTGGTCAAGGCACTTAGTGAACATTCCATGAACTCAGTGGTTAATTTAGATGAAAATACTGTAGCAAAGCCACTATGATACTATCACACGGGAATACCTTTGGTAACCCAACTTCAGACCCGAAGTAATCCGACTATTCATCGTGTTATGCGCTCGATGATTTCTTACAACAGGCAAAACCTATCTTTATCTCCGAAAATGACTGAGCGGTTAACTTACTCGATCAAAGCATCTTTTGCCAGTCAACACATTTTAATATAGAAGATGGATGGCATATAAATCGGTCGAGTTACCCGTTCGCCACCCAACAAGTTGCAAATCGAAAACAATTATGTCCATTGACAATACATTTACAGACATTGCGTAACCCAGTGGATTAATGGGTTTTACAAAATTGAAGAAACATCTTTATCATACACAGAACACTGAAGTAGCTCTTGTAACCTGACAGTAAAAATAAGGGAAATGTAACCTCCCACTGCGATTTTCCATCGATATAAACATGATATTCTCTGATAAATCGGTTTCCCAATCACAGCACGCCAAAAGAAAGAGACAATCGTAACAACGTCATCGAATTCATTCGTCCCAACCTCCCAGCCCACAAATGTGGTGATTCAAAATGGAAGGGATGTAGGAAACACCAACCCGACTTTCGCTTAACTATACATGACCGCAATTAGATTGATACTCTATACACGTGTCCCACCCCTACATCACTCTTGACAAACTAATCATGTCCCATGTGCAATTTATTTACCGATTTCACCAAGCTTTAAATTTAGTTACACCAGTGTCTGACTATTCACACACTGATATACATGTTTTTTGTTATTGAAGAATGAATTAAAGACAAAAACATTATCTGATTTTTTTTAAATGTTAACATTTGGCAATGTACCATTTTAGTTGACATAATTGTTAATAAAAAATATATAACAATTGTAAATGTAAACATTTTACTTTTCTTGAGTACTATGAAGAATCAGAGCTACCCAATAAAAGTTTGTTAAATATTTAGTCAAAAAGTCTTCTATTCGATATTTGTCGAAGCCGCTTAATATAGCGCTGTCTTAAAGACCAATGAATCAGCCCTGACAAATAATTTATTAAGTTTAATAATTCAAGAAAAACCATCGCTTTATGTTATTTAACTGGGTATATCACGTATATATTGGTAATACTGTCGATTCATTATGTGTTAAAAATAATAAAATAAATCGCCTGCTGGGGCGCGGCTCCGAGCATGTCCAGGCAACTAGTTGAACTGTATGTGTTTTAATGTATTAGCTCAGCGGTTCCCAAACTTTTTTGTTGGCGGCGTCTTTTGTAAACTTATTAAACCTTGCGGCTCCCTCATAAAGCCAAAATTTTTAAACTGCATGTATTGTATATTGTATATCCAGACTATAGCATGCATTTGGATAACCATTCAAACTCTTTAAAACTATTGACTAAACCAGTGCTTCTCAAATGGTGCGCCACGGCTCATTGGTGCGCCACAGAAGTTAGCTAGGTGCGCCAAACTTGCATTTCGTAAATTTACGACAGAGTGTTCATATATTATAAACTACTAAACTTTCGAAAAGCAAGAGCTCCTAAAGAAACAGTAATTTCGTTATGTGGAAAATTTGCTGATGAAATTATTTAAATTAAACTATTAATTTTCCATATTTTTCCTAAATTGTTTAAGTATTTAGCATATTGTTTTGACTCGCCGTGCGAAGTGCGCCCGTTCGTTTCCTAATTGGTCTCGGGTGCGCCACGAGGTCAAAAAGATCGAGAACCACTGGACTAAACTACTAAAGTGACGAATACTCAATTAATGCAAAACAGTTATTTGACAAACCATTATTCGAAAACAATACCATGTTAGTGAGCAAATAGTGGCAGATAACACCGAACAATGGATTTAAGTAAAACGAATCTTGTATGCCAGTGTATGGGGTTGCACACCAGGCTCAAACATCTCCAATTAACGTTTTACTGGTGTAACGCACATGTACTGTTTTTTTGTGAAAAAAAAACAATAAATGCAGCAATTTCCGCATGCTTTTGCGGCGCCCCTGGCAAAGTCTCGCGGCTTCCCAGGGCGCCGCGGCGCCCAGTTTGGGAACCGCTGTATTAGCTTATAAGAAACTGTCAAAACCTTCCGAGACGAAGTCAATTAGGAGTTTGATTAGTTGGAGAACTCAGGTCAGATTTAGTGCTATAGGTATAAGCACACTAACCGACCACAAAAGAACCTGATTCTTCACAGTGGTGAATTTCCAATACATGTTTGAACACGCAGGTCTATTTACGAAGAAAAATGTGTTGGCGAAACAATCGCTTCAATTTTCCGTTGCCAACAGAAAGGCCGCAAGTGATTTGCTGGTTTCATAAACATTTTGGTTGCCGTGCTCGAAAGTGCAATCCAGGCTGCAATTGGTCTGCAACCAACAGAAAAACAGCAAGAACAAAATCCAAATCAACACTCCAAATGTCAAGTCCAGGATATCACGCGAAGTCCGGTTTATTTTTCGTTGAAGACGTGGCAAACAACTTCAAGTTTCTGGTGGACCCCAGAGCATCAGTTTCTCTTTTACCCAATTTAACAGACACACGTTCTATTTTTACCAACGTTTTGGAAATGAAACTAACAAATTGCAAACGTTCGCCATCCCGTTATTATGGGTCCCATTTGAATGGGACACATATTTTTTTTGTCCGTTTTTTTTGACATCTACCAGAAGGAATAATGGAATCGCAATGAAACTTGGTGATTTTTTTATACAACATGGTCTAGATATGCAGAAACCAAAATTTTGGATAATAAATTTAGGGGAATTCCCCTTGGACGTTAAAAACCAAAACGGTCATTTTTTTCTAAAAAATTAGCTTTTTAGGCCATAGCGCTTGAACGGCTTCTCCAATTTCAATCAAATTTGGTGGAATGTTAGTGCACTAGTCACTGATTTAACACTTAAAAGAAATAAAAAAATTACCTATAGGGAAATACCTTAAAAATTAAACTTTTGCTGTTAAATGATAATTGTGACAGGCATGCCATGTCGCCCCGACATCTACGAGAAGGGTTAATAAAATCTCAATGAAACTTTGTTATTTGTTGAACAACATGGTCTAGATATGCAGAAACCAAAATTTTAGGTAATAATTTTAGGGGAATTCCCCTGAGACGTTAAAAACCAAAACGGTATTTATTTATAAAAAATTAGCTTTTTTTGGGCTTGGCGCTTGAACAACTGCTCCAATTTTAATCAGATTTGATAAAATGTAAGGGCATTAGTCACCGATTTAACAATTAGAAAAAAATATTACCCAATGAAATACTCTAAAAAATAAGATTTTGTACCAAATCATGATTTTGACAAGCATTCGGTCCAACATCTACCAGAAGGAGTAATGGAATCGCAATGAAACTTTGTCGCTTGTTAGACAACTTTGTCTAGATATGCAAAAACCAAAATTTTAAGAATCGTAAGTAAGAATGTAAGAATGTCTCCAACAACAAGGAGTCGTCAAATCGGATTTAAACTTAAAATAATTGTTAGATAACATGGCCCACATATGTAAAACAGAAAGTTATGTAGTAAACTCTTGGAGGATACCCCGAAGCCATGAAAAACTAATGTCTGTTTTTCGAATTTAGCTTTATTTAGGATAGGAGAGGATAGGATATTCATTTTTATCCCCGTGAATGGGAAAACCAAGGGGGTAAAACACGGGCCATTGTTAGATCACCTCGCGCCCATCGTCGGGTTACCGGAGCTATTTCAGTGTGTTGTATATGCATAGAAGGATATTCATTTTTATCCCCGTTAATGGGAAAACCAAGGGGGTTAACACACGGGCAATCATCAGATCACCTCGCGCCCATCGTCGGGTTACCGGAGCTATTGCAGTGTGTTGTATATGATAGACACGTGCCTTCAATTTGGTAGAACCCATTAATCCGCTGGGTTTAGGCAATGTCCGTGAAGTGCCCTTCCCAAGGACACAACCGACTAGCTAGCGACCAGTTTCGCACCTGCAACCTTTCGATTGAATGGCGACGCACTTAACCGTTAGACCAACGGACCGGACAAATTTTACTACAGCGAAAGAAAAAAAGAAGTTTGAAAAGAAGTTCTAGTTTAAAACTTTTGTGGTAAAATTTTTGTTAAAATAACATGATTATTCTTTTTTAATTTAAATATGGAAAATAAGTTTGGTTAATAACTCTGGAACCCATGCGTTTATGCTTGCAGAAACAAACTACCGGTACATGCTCGGTGTATAAAATACAATTTGAGGTTAGGGATCCTGTAGTATGAATATATGGCATACAAAAATGTGTTTTACAGATAGTGGTGGTTAAACACGTGGTTGACACTCTCTAGTTGGTTTGGACTTTATAAAGCGCTTTAATGTTATTGTGGATGGGCGAAGTGGCCGACGTCATCTAACCGAAGAAACGGATTCCGCGTTGCCTGCAACTAAGCACAAAGAAGATATATTAGATCAAGGGGAAGCGCTGAGAAAATGCTGAAAGTCATGTGCGCAATAAAGAAACCATCAATTACGAGCAGCACAATTGAAGAGGAAAACAATATTTTCGACATTTTGGTTGAGTAGGAAAAGAATTTCCTCACGACACGAGTCGCAAACCTAAGCGATCACCTGGGTTCACGTATATACAAGTTTTTCGTTTTCGTGGTGGCCGTTTCGTCTATGAGTCGGATCTTTGACTGTCATCGAGTTGTTCAGCATTTTGATTTAAAGGTTGATGGAATATGAAATTATAGGGTGGGATCACGACTAAAGCATTTTTGATTATTACATGCTGAGTATTGAGCGTATCGTCTATAGTGGCCTATTTTATATAACTATTTTATGTCTACTGGGTATATTATTGCGTGTCGAGAATGCTCCACGCCGTTTTATACGAGTATGTTTTTATGTCTATTGTCTATAGCGTGATTTGCGTCTGAATAATGCTTTGGTTTGATTTTTGCCCTCTGCATGGACCACCAATGTTTTTGCATAGCGAATAACCTGATAGTTACTTCATAGGCCCTATACAGAAACCCTTGTTCAGTTTATTTTACAGGTGTCATCCACATTTCACCATCGAAGAGATCCGACCAATTTGTTTGTTGAAAATTGATTTTTCTCGCCACCATTTGAAATGTCCCTACGCGATGTTCCTACAAAAAATTTATATAAATCCCATGGCGGATTAATAGTTTCAAAATATAAAATTTTCGGGGAAAAGGAAGCTGTGTAGTGACATTCTCGTTTATAAAATATTTTTGCACATTATATTAAGTTATGTTAAAATTGTTGTAATTGGCGATTAATGGGCACACGACTGTTCCCTTTTACTCTGTGGGCTCGCGCTTTTTACAGCTGATTGTTTGAAGTTGACTGAGCTTGATTTAGCCGGCTCTACCTTAAGGTCCCCGGCGAGCTGCGCAGTGGAAAATCTACTTTCCACAGAGAGCCTACTAAATATTATGGAAGCCACGATTGTTAATGTCTAGATTTCAAGCTCGAAAACTAACTCTTGATTTAGTTTAGTTGTATTCTGCGTCTCATTCAATACACAGTTTATTCGCGACTCAAGTTACTTAGTACGTCATTCAGCATGACGTAGGT
>CH003409.1:805504-823423 GCA_000149265.1 Ciona savignyi | reverse complement strand
ATCGCCCTGTGGTAGAATATATAGGCCATTTACGAGGTGCAAAAAGTTTACGTGCGAGAATTTTCACATCTGCACGTTTTACTAACTGTGGGAGATTAAGTGGGAAAACTATGTTAATGATTTAAACCAGAGGAAATACAAAGGGCCGAACAAGGTGATAATTACGTAAGGAGTAATAAATAAAACGTGAGCGTCGATAAACTTAAAACGCAAAAAAAAACGAATTTAAAACACAAAATATTTTAGACATAAATTAAAACAAATATATACTATACGAAATGCTACAACTCCTGAAAAATCATTTCCTCTGCGTAAACCGGCTATTGTCCTCAACGCCTTCTTTATAATCCTCCCCACGCATTATGCCATACGTATTGCAAGCTGATGTTTTGTGTATAGAGTCTTTGCATTAATTAGTATTAAAAACGCGTTTTGGAATAAAGACCAAAATAAATCGCCTGCTGGGGCGCGGCTCCTAGCATGTCTAGGCAACCAGTTGAACTGTATGTGTTTTAATGTATTAGTTTATAAGAAACTGTCAAAACCTTCCGAGACGGAGTCAGATCGGAGTATAATTAGTTGGAGAACTCAGGTCAGATTTAGTGCTATAGGTATAAGCACACCAACCGACCACAAAAGAACCTGATTTTCCACAAATCTATCTTCCAAAGTGTGAATGAAATTTAGTTACCCAGGTCCCTGATCCTTTTGCCTTTTAGTGTTGTATCCCTTTAGACAGGTCGAAATATTTTTTTTCCGAAAAAAAGGCGCGTGTGAGTTTAATAATATTACAATGAACCAATCAACATACAATTCAGAGGAACGCGAAAGGTTGCAGACAGCCGACCATACTTGTTACAATGCTGTACCGGCACCGAACCCACAGGTAAGCTTAGTTGGTTTTTGTATAGTCTTACTTATTTAGGTTTTAGGCCTAAATACGCTAAAATGTTTTAACGTAAGAAAGTTTATGTCTATTATTTAACTTAGTTTAGTTAAAAAAATAGTTTTACATATGCTTTCACACGATACAGATTTCAACACAAGTTTCACCACCAGCGCAGTATGTGACATACACCACTCAGGCAGCTCATCAAACCAACTCATTGATTGGCTCAGCATCTGTACCAGTAATGCCGATGTGGTGCGCCATCACGTGTCTGGTGATCAACTGTCTTTTACCAGGAATTGGTATATATGTTTTTTATGTTTTCGACCGCTGAGATAAAGTGTCGCCTCTCTGTCAAAAGGTTGTGAGAACGAAACCAATTACTAGTTGGTCGGTTTTTCCTTGGACAAAGCACCTAGCTGACATTACTTTAACCTAGTAGGGTAATGGGTTGGAGGACAGTCTCAAACATGTACAACACACTGCAGTATTTCCGGTAACGCAACGGTGGGAAAATCAGACGATTTCCTATGTGATAATACCATTTAAGTGAGAATAAAGTATAGCATATTTTCATATTTTTTCTTGGCATCTTAAGACACGTAAACGTTTTGTGTCGTTTAACGGCGCCCATTCAATTATAGATGCAACGATGGTACTTTTAAACTATAGATGGCGTATAACCAATTAAGACCTCTATGAACGGCAGGATGTGACGAGTGGTACCCTCCGTGAGTCATTGTTTTTAAAGAATGTTTTGCTGAGTAACAATGGTGGTGACTCCCCAATGTTTGTTTGGTTGAAAGCATCATGTGCTAGGCTGCGCGCCGGTGTTCTCGTTTAGCTGTAAAGTTTTGTAATCGTGGAGCAGTGCTTTGTAAAATAAAGGTGTTGATTGTGCATCTGCTAGCTGTTTTGTTGGGAAAAAGTTGCCGATGTACATAGGGGTATGGGCTTAAAATTTTTAAACAAAATTTTGTAGGGTTTTGAGTTTAGGTTGCAGATCCAAGCTTCAATTTTAAATTGTGAAAAAATCTAAGACTTCCTATGTCAGGATTTTGAGTGACAGCCGTTTTTGTGAGGTCAGTTTGCATTGGAGAGATAGGGAGAATAATTGGTTGAACGCCTCCTAAAGTACGTCTTAGATTGTGAAAATTCTCATTTTTTTACAAAGCAGCATGCCCACGCCGGATTAAATTAAAAAATATATTAGCGTATAGTAATTTTGGTAACATAATTGCCTTTTTATTTCAGGAACCATCATTGCTTCGTTCTCGATTCTTTGCTGCGCACAGTCTAGTCAGAAGAACATAGGCGTATTCAAGACTTTCTGTTTAAATTTCTGGATTGGTTGGTTGCAACTTATCACTGTTTCATTCGTGCTATTTGGATGGGTGTGGGCTATCGTTTGGGGCGTGGGCTTCATCCAAGTATCATGTAATAGTTTTATATTTACATATATAATTTCCTGTATATATTTACACACAAACAATTTTCTGTATTTATTTTTTTACAATATAATAATATATATGAATGTTAAAAATATCGACATACAGAGCAACATGTAATGTGCTGAAGTTTTTCGAAAAGAGTTTTCGAAACTTACTTGTACTGCGTTGGGCTGGAGTAGGCTGTCAGTTCACCCAGTCGTTTAGATCTTTCGTAACGTGTCGGACTGTCAAGCAGAGTGTTATGGTTCGAAACCAGTTATAAGGTCGTCTACTGTGTACTTGGGCAAGGCACCTAGTGTATATTACCTGAACTCAATGGTCAATTGGTGTGAAAAGATAATGTATCAAAGCCACTATAATACTTATTAAACAAGAATACCTTTGGTAACCCAAATGCACACCTGAAGTGATCTAGTGATCTAACGATTCATCGTGCTACGCGCTCAATGATTTCTTACAACAGGTGAAACCTATCTTTATCTGCGAAAATGTCTGGGCGGTTAACTTACTTGATCAAAGCATCTTTCCAGCGGCAAAACCTTTTTATATAGTAGACAGTATTTATGGAATCGATAAAGTTTTCCGTTCGAGATTCAACAAGTTGCGAATCCCGAGTAATCGTGTTTCTTGACACTTACAGACATTGCCTAGACCTATTGGATTTAGAGGTTTAACCAAATTAAAGGAATATCTTAATCATACACAACGCACAGCAGTAACTTCGGTATCCTGACAGTTACATGAGTTAAACGATTGGTGGTAAACCCCCACTGCGATTGCCCATCAACAGATATAAACATAACATTCTTCTATGAATCGGTTTCCCAATCACAGCACGCCAAAGGAAAGAGACAGTAGTAACAACATCATCGAATTCGTTTATCCCAACCTCCCAGCCCACAAATGTGGTAATTCCAAACGGAAGGGATGCAGGAAACACCAAAACCCGACTTTCGCTTAACTATACATGACCACATTCAGATTGATACTCTGTACACGTGTCCCACCCCTTGCAACAATTTTGACACAACTAAATCATGTCCCAGGTTCAATTTATTTACCGATTTCATCAAGCTTAAAATTTAGTAACACCAGTATTCTGCTGCCTATTCACACACTGTCACATGTATCTTGTTATAAAAGACTGAACTTAAAAACAAAAATATTGTTTGATTGCCTTTTAATGTTTATATTTCGCAATGTAGGCCTACCATTTCAGTTGACATAATTGTTAATAAAAATATATAACCATATTAAATGTTAACATTTTAGTTTTCTTGAGTACTATAAAGAATCAGAGCTACCCAATAAAATTGTGTTAAATATTTAGTCAGAACGTCTTGTATTCAATATTTGTCAAAGCCGCTTAATATAGCGCTGTCTTAAAGACCTATGAATCAGCCCTGAGAAATAATTCATTAAGTTTAATAATTCAACAAAAAACATCGATTTCCGTTATTTAATTGGGTATATCATGTATATATTGGTAATACTGTCGATTCATTACCTCTTTTGCAACTATCTAGTGGTGCACATCGGCGGTATTATGGGTTAGGGTACTCTTGAAGTTATTTAATCACCCTAACGCTTTATTGGCAAAATAGAATTATTTAAACTTGCAGCTACAAATCCGTTGTGCTCTATTTTGAACATACTAAAGGGTTCACAAACAAAACTGTTTAAATTTACCAAAACTACTAAAACTTCTGCGGTCTTTTCACTGTTTCTGGTCCGCGAAATGTGATTTTATCTGCGTTTTTTTTCGACAAAAATGGCAAACATGAAGGTCCTTATTTTGTTTTTCTTTCTTACCAAACTGTAAGACCCTTTGGAACGGTCTTTATCAAATGGCTAACGCGGCCTATATTGATACCACCTATATAAAACGGTTTCGGTGACGAGCCCATCATGGGTTCAAACCTTAGCACGGTAGAAAAATATATAAACAAGTCATTCTAGAACGTGGTCGAATGGTTAACCCAACCGTTACATATACTGATTCTCTACAAAAAACGTTCTTAGTGACCGAGATCGAAACTGATTTCGTTAACAAAGGGGCCTAAATACCGTATATTTGGTTGTCGATGAGCAAGGTAAATAGCAAACATTACAAAACCCAGTAAATTAATGATTTGTACTAAATCCTAAAGAAAAGCCTTAGGCTAATTATATACGATACACTGCAAAACTCTTATATTCCGCATCACGGAGAAAAAGCATTAATATTTTAACGTACACAAAACAAAAATATTTACCTTGAATTTGCGCCTCCTTAGGTTTCCTATAAAATAATTGTGTTTTGATATTTTTCAACGTGCAACTTCAATCCTACTTGTAATAAAAAGTACCGACTTACTGGTTCCCTCCAAATCCCAAAAGCCTTCGGTCATTATCTTTACGTCTTCTCGCCGTCAGCCACCCTTGTACAGAAACCGTCTGAAGCAGAACTAGACAAAGAAGGTGTGGGCTCATTCAAACGGAACTAACAAATTGCAAACGTTCGCCATCCCGTGATTGGTTTGGACTTTATAAAGCGCTTTAATCTCATTATGGATGGGCTAAGTGGCCGTCTACGTCATCTAACCGAAGAAACGGGTTTCGCATTGCCTGCAACTAAACACAAAGAAGATAGTAGATCAAGGGGAAGCGCAGAAAACGCTGAAAGTCATGTGCGAAATAAAGAAACCATCAATTACGAGCAGCACAATTGAAGAGGAAAACAATATTTTCGACATTTGGATTGAGTCGGAAAAGAATTTTCTTCACGACACGCGTCGCAAACCTGAGCGATCACCTGGGCTCACGTATACAAGTTTGTCGTTTTCGTGGTGGCCGTTTTGTCTATGAGACGCATCTTTGACTGTCATCGAGTTGTTAAGTATTTTGATTTAAAGGTTGGTGGAATATGAAATTAGGGTGGGATCACGACAAAAGCATTTTTGATTATTACATGAGTTGAGCATATCGTCTGGCCTATTTTATATGAGTATTTTATATCTACTGGGTATGTTATTGCGTGTCGAGGATGCTCCACGCCGACTAACTTCTTATACGAGTATGCTTTTATGTCTATTGTCTATAACGTGACTTGCGTCTGAATAATGCTTTGGTTTGATTTTTGCCCTCTGCATGGACCACCAATGTTTTGCATAGCGAATAACCTGATGGTTACTTCATAGACCCTATACAGAAACCCTTGTTCAGTTTATTTTACAGATGTCATCCACATTTCACCATCGAAAAGATCCGACCAATTTGTTTGTTAAAAATTGATTTTTCCCGCCACCATTTGAAATGTCTCTACGCGATGTTCCTACAAAATTTTATATAAATACCATGGCGGATTAATAGTTTCAAAATATAAAATTTTGGGGGAAAAGGAAGCTGTGTAGTGACATTCGCTTTTAGACAATATTTTTTGCACATTATATTAAGTTATGTTAAAATTGTTGTAATTGGCGATTAATGGGCGCACGGCTGTCCCCTTTTACTCTGTGGGCTTGTGCTTTTTAGAGCTGATTGCTTGAAGTTGGTTGAGCTTGATTTAGCCGGCTCTGCCTTACGGTCTCTGGCGAGCTGCGCAGTGGAAAATCTACTTTCCACAGAACGCTTACTAAATATTATGGGAGTCACGATTTTTAATGTCTAGATCTCAAGCTCGAAAGTTAACTCTTGATTCAGTTTAGTTGTATTCTGCGTCTCATTCAATTCTCAGTTTATTCGCGACTCAAGTTACTTAGTACGTCATTCAGCATGACGTCATTCAGTAGGTTATCTCAAGTACGTTATTGTAGGTTACATCATACTATTCAAATTTCCAGAATATATAGGCCATTTACGGGGTGCAAAAAGTTCACGTGCGAGAAGTTTCACATCTGCATGTTTTACTAACTGTGGAATATTAAGTGGGAAAACTATGTTAATGATTTAAACCAGAGGAAATACAAAGGGCCGTACAAGGTGATAATTACGTAAGGAGTAATAAATAACACGTGAGCGTCGATAAACTTAAAACGCAAAAAACGACTTTACAACACAAAATATTTTAGACATAAATTAAAACAAATATATACTATACGAAATGCTACAACTCCTGAAAAATCATTTCCTCTGCGTAAACCGGCTATTGTCCTCAACGCCTCCTTTATAATCATTCCCACGCATTATGCCATACGTATTGCAAGCTGATGCTTTGGGTATAGAGTCCTTGCATTAATTAGTATTAAAAACGCGTTTTGGAATAAGGACCAAAATAAATCGCCTGTTGGGGCGCGGCTCCGAGTATGTCCAGGCAACCAGTTGAACTGTATGTGTTTTAATGTATAAGCTTATAAGAAACTGTCAAAACCTTCCGAGACGGAGTCAATTCGGAGTCTTATTAGTTGGAGAACTCAGTTAGATTTACTGCTATAGGTATAAGCATACCAACCGATCACAAAAGAACCTGATTCTTCACAAATCTATCTTCCAAAGTGTGAATGAAATTTAGTTACCCTGGTCCCTGATCATTTTGCCTTTTAGTGTTGTATCCCTTTAGACAGGTCAAAATATTTATTTCCGGAAAAAGGCGCGTATGAGTTTAATAATATTACAATGAACCAATCAACATACAATTCAGAGGAACGCGAAAGGTTGCAGACAGCCGATCATACTTGTTATAATGCTGTACCGGCACCGAACCCACAGGTAAGCTTGGTTGCTTTTTGTAGAGTCTTACTTATATAGTTTTTAGGCCTAAATACACTAAAATGTTTTAACGTAAGAAATTTATGTCTATTATTTAATTCAATTTAGTTAAAAAATAATTGTAAACACGAAAAAAGCGACAAAATGAAAGTAGTTAAACCACGCATATACTTTAATCAATTATTTTATGTGGGTATAGTCAGAAACACTTTTATCCGAGTAATAGCGTATGTTAACATAGTGTGTTAAAGCGTCTTGCCATTTCCTTTGCATGAAGATAAACATGAATATTTAATTCAAATCTCAATACTGAAAATTGACGATAAACTGATTACTAAGTGATATGGTAAGCTAAAAACTGACACATATAACTAGTATGGTCATATACTTTCAGACAATACAAATTCAAACACAAGTTTCACTACCAACGCAGTATGTATCATACACCACTCAGACAGCTCATCAAACCAACTCCTTGATTGGCTCAGCATCTGTACCAATAATGCCGATGTGGTGCGCCATCACTTGTCTGGTGATCAACTGTCTTTTACCAGGAATTGGTATATATGTTTTTTATGTTTTCAACCGCTGAGATAAAGTGTCGCCTCTCTGTCAAAAGGTTGTGAGAACGAAGCTAATCACTAGTTGGTCGGTTTTTCCTTGGACAAAGCGCACATAGCGGACATTACCTTAACCTAGTAGCCTAGGTTAATGGGTTGAAGAACAGTCTCAAACATGAACAACACACTGCAGTATTTCCGGTAACCCAACGGTGGGAAAATCAGACGATTTCTTATGTGATAATACCATTTAAGTGAGAATAAAGTATAGCATATATTCCTAATTTTTTTCTTGGCATCTTAAGACACGTAAACGTTTTATGTCGTTTAACGGCGCCCATTCAAATATAGATGCATCGATGGTACTTTTAAACTATAGTTCGTCTTAGATTGTGAAAATTCTAATTTTTTACAAAGCAGCATGCCCACGCCGTATTATATTAATATATCGTCTATATATATATATTAGCGTATAGTAATGTTGGTAACATAATCGCCTTTTTATTTCAGGAACCATCATGGCTTCGTTCTCGATTCTTTGCTGCGCACAGTCTAGTCAGAAGAACATAAGCGGATGCAAGACTTTCTGTTTAAATTTCTGGATTGGTTGGTTGCAAGTTATCACTGTTCCATTCGTGCTATTTGGATGGGGTGTGGGCTATCGTTTGGGGCGTGGGCTTCATCCAAGTATCATGTAATAGTTTTATATTTACATATATAATTTTCTGTATATATTTACAAACAAACAATTTTCTGTATTTATTTTTTACAATATAATAATATATATAAATGTTAAAAATACCGACATATAAAGCAACATGTAATCTGCTGAAATTTTTCGAAAAGAGTTTTCGAAACTTACTTGTACCTCGTTAAGCTGGAGGAGACTGTTAGTTCGCCCAGTCGTTTAAATCTTTCGTAACGTGTCGGACTGTCAAGCAGAGTGTTATGGTTCGAAACCAGTTATAAGGTGTCTACTGTGTACTTGGGCAAGGCACCTAGTGTATGATACCTGAACTCAATGGTCAATTGGAGTGAAAAGATAGTGTACCAAAGCCACTATAATACATATCAAACGAGAATACCTTTGGTAAACCAAATGCAGACCTGAAGTGATCACACGATTCATCGTGTTACGCGCATAATGATTTCTTACAACAGGCGAAACATATCTTTATTTGCGAAAATGGCTGGTCGGTTAACTGACTCGATCAAAGCATCTTTCACCCGGCACAACATTTTTATATAGTAGACAGTATATGAATCGATAAAGTTTTCCGTTCGAGATTCAACAAGTTGCGATTCCCGATCAATCGTGATCCTTGACACTTACAGACATTTCCTAAACGTAATTGATTTAGAGGTTTAACCAAATTAAAGGAATATCTTAATCATACACAACGCACAGCAGTAACTTCGTTATCCAGACAGTTACATGAGGTAAACGATTGGTAGTAAACCCCACTGCGATTGCCCATCAACAGATATAAACATAACATTCCTCCATAAATCGGTTTCGCAATCACAGCACGCCAAAGGAAAATGACAGTTGTAACAACGTCATCGAATTCATTTGTCCCAACCTCCCAGCCCACAAATGTGGTGATTCAAAACGGAAGGGATGCAGGAAACACTAACCCGACTTTCGCTTAACTATACATGACCGCATTCAGATTGATACTCTTTACACGTGTCCCACTACTACATCAATTTTGACACAACTAACCATGTCCCAGGTTTATTTACCGATTTTACCAAGCTTTATATTTTGTAACACCAGTATTCTGCCTATTCACAAACTGATACATGTTTTTTGTTATGGAAGAATGAATGTTTACATTTGGCAATTGTACCATTTCAGTTGACATAATTGTTAATAAAAAAATATATAACCATAGTAAATGTTAACATTTTAGTTCTCTTGAGTACTATAAAGAATCAGAGCTACCCAATAAAATTTTGTTAAATATTTAGTCAGAAAGTCTTGTATTCAATATTTGTCAAAGCCGCTTAATATAGCGCTGCCTTAAAGACCTATGAATCAGCCCTGAGAAATAATTCATTAAGTTTAATAATTCAACAAAAAAACATCGATTTACCGTTATTTAATTGGGTATATCATGTATATATTGGTAATACTGTCGATTCATTACCTCTTTTGCAACTATCTAGTGGTGCACATCGGCGGTATTATGGGTTAGGGTACTCTTGAAGTTATTTAATCACCCTAACGCTTATTTGCAAAATAGAATTATTTAAACTTGCAGCCACAAATCCGTCGTGCTCTATTTTACACATACTAAAGGGTTCACAAACAAAACTGTTTAAGTTTACCAAAACTACTAAAACTTCTGCGGTCTTTTCACTGTTTCTGGTCCGCGAAATGTGATTTTATCTGCGTTTTTTTTTCGACAAAAAATGACAAACATGAAGGTCCATCCTTATTTTTTTTCTTAATTAACTGTAAAACCCTTTGGAACGGTCTTCATCAAATGGCTAACGCGGCCGATATTGATACCACCTATATAAAACGGTTTCGGTGACGAGCCCATCATGGGTTCGAACCTTAGCACGGTAGAAAAATATATAAATAAGTCATTCTAGAACGTGGCCGAATGGGTAACTCCACCGTTAAATATACTGATTCTCTACAAAATCGGTCTTAGTGACCGAGATCGAAACTGATTTCGTTTACAAAGGGGCCAGAATACCGTATATTTGGTAAAGAGTCTGTTTCAGAATTCAACTTGAAATAAACATTTTTTGTGGGTTTTATCGCAAAAAGAAACAAATTTCGTGACAGAATAATACAAATCCATTTTATAAATTGAAGTTTTATTGGCAAATTGTAGTTACGCACATCATTTCCCGCTCAGATTTGTATTTTCATCACGTGTGCACGTATTTTTTCTGTGCCAATGACACCAGTCGCTTGAATCAACTGACCAGAATAATATGTAACCCCTGATCTCCATGAACTCAACACTTATCGAACATACAAGATTACTATGATTTAATGTTGATTAATTACGCAACGTATGGATATCAATTAAAGATCGGCATTTTCAATCATAACAAAGATATCGTAACTGCGCGTGATCTGTTACTGCAGGCTCAAGATCTCTTTAATAACTACAAGAAAATAATTACATTTTATTTATACCTTAGTAAAGACATAAAACACTATTTCCACTCTGTTAAAAGATCCGGAAGGCCCCAGTTTGAAGTAAGCATGATAACAGATGCGATCGTTAAACTCTTGTCGGATAGCATAGACAGCCGAAAACTTGTAGAATTAAAACCAACTCTGTAGAATTAAAACCAAGCAAACATTACAAAACCCAGTGAATTAATGAGTTGTATTAAAACCTAAAGAAACGCCTTAATTATATACGATACACTGCAAAGCCCTTATATTCCGCATCACGGAGAAAAAGCATTAATATTTTAACGTACACAAAACAAAAATATTTACCTTGAATTTGCGCCTCCTTAGGTTTCCTATAAAATAATTGTGTTTTGATATTTTTCAACGTGCAACTTCAATCCTACTTGTAATATAAGTACCGACTTACTGGTTCCCTGCAAATATCCAAACGCCTTCGGTCATTTACTTTCCGTCTTCTCGACGTCAGCCACCCTTGTACAGAAACCGTCTGAAGCAGAACTAGACAAAGAAGAAGCAAGATCCTGCGCTCAATCGTGATTGGTGTTGTATTCAACTTGATTGTCGTATAAAAATCGACTTGATCTCTTCTCTTTTATGCATTGGTCGATGCCTCTTCCTATAAGTGTCTATGTTTACCGGGAAAATACAAGAAAGACTCTGCGGTAATTTGATCGGTGGTCTAGAGCGCAACGACCGTCAGTACGTGGTAAATATTATATTTGATTATGTGTATGTGGCGTATTCTTTTATTTCTTTTTTGAATATTTTTAAGAACAAAACTTACAACTTTTCAGTAGCGTCAAAAAAATGACTGTATTTGGTGTTTATTTCCCAATTTCGCTTCATAAGTAGCCTAATCTTATTATTCATTTTTAAAGAAACAAAGAAATAGCAAAACTACAATAATAATTTTCAATAAATCGAAAACAAATTATTTCTGTCAAGATTATAAATTTTCTAAAAGAAAATTATATGGTAAATCTATAATTATTATAATGCGTTTTGAGGCAACACAATGAGTAAGTAGGCCTAAGTGAGGCATTGATTATGCCGCAAAATTTGCACTGCAGCAGTAACTATCTCATATTGGAGGATAAAATCGAAGATCAAAAGAATGTATCGTTTCCTTAGTTGCTGTGTAACGGCATATTTTGCACCTAAAGAACCATTTTAACCGATATTCAAAAAATACGCAAACTTTTTTTGAATATAAAAAACGCAAACTTTTTTCGCAATATAAAAAACGCAAACTTTTTTCGCAATAAAAGGAAAACAGCATTGTGTGATATGTTCTTCTGATTGTTTCACTTATGCTTAAGTATTCTTATATCACACATGTAAAAGCAAACATTCAGAACGTATGGGATATTCTTGTTTTATCACCGAGTCGTGTGGCTCAATTTCTTTAGATTTATAACCAAGAAGAGGAAATTTAACTTATCTCCATAGCTTGATTGCCGGAGATAGTTTGTTGTTTATAATCAAGACTTTTAGAGTTTTTAATACAACCCCTTACACCACTGGGTTCAGGTAATGTACCTCAAGTTCCTTTTGTAGTAAAATGTTCCATTTATTGATCACTTTATCCCCGAAAGTGGAAAAACCAAGGGGGTTGACACACGGGCAATTGTTAGATCACCTCGCGCCCACCATCGGGTTACCGGGAGCTATTGCAGTGTGCTGTGTATAATTCACACGTTTCTTTAATTAAGCAGAACCCATTAAACCGCTGCGTACGAGCAATGTCCGTTAAGTGCCATACCCAAGAACACACCGATAAACTAGCGACATGTTTGAAACCGCAAACCTTCGGCTGAAAGGCGACGTACTAAACCACTAGACTACATTTTGCCATTTTATCCTATCTTTTTAAATTAAATATGTCATTGTTCTGTAATGTTATAAAGGAACGAAAAATTAAACTAACTAAATTTATTTAAAAAGGTTGGTTGAACTAAATTTATCTAAAATGCATGTTGCAAAGAGTTTTGGAGAGCGGTCAAAAAAAGAAAAAATCAATATATAAAGCAAAAGACGTCACATTATCACTGATCTAGTAAAATATTTAAATAATCCCCAATCAAATAAAACAGCTGAATAAGGTACAGCTCTCTATTAATGGAGAAAATATTTTCGCAGTGACAATTAATAAAAATAAACATAAAAAAACAGCTGATACAGACTTCAATATCACTAATTGGAAATGTATAAACTACGATGGGTAGATTAATTTCGGCACCACATTTAACCAAGCAGGCAGATCACAAAATAAACTGGTTCTTCGTAGATTTCCCAAACCATTGAATAAAGTTAACTTGGTCTGTTGGTGAGATGTGGCATCGTGTACGGTGTGTAGCCAGGTGATCAGATAAGTTGGATCACAGTCCCAATATTTTCCTCGGAAAACAGAAGGAATTATTTGAAGCATCATCGGAATACAGTTTAACCATAGAAACTTCCGGTTAGTTTCAGGAATACCTGAAAACAATAATTGCAGATATAATTTTATTTGAATATTTTAGTTAAGCAATTATGTGGATTTACATGGTTGTTTTTATTTGACACTTATTTTTCTAATTCATTTTCATTTATTCAGGTTTTATCTCAGAATTAGGTTATCAGTAAACAGGAAAAAGTAATTGAAGAACTATGTCGAATTCAGGTCCTGGCTATAGGCTAAAAATTGCAAGTTTACTTTCGCCAATATTTTAAATTAATTTTTAACAACTGTAATGTTAATTTATGAATAATAATAATTGGTACGAACCTTCCATTCTACCAGAGCGACCAGGATACAATGGGCCCATATTCTCCCCAGCCAATGTACAAAGTGCACAAGAAAAGATCTTCAAATAAAACATGTTTGTTGCCTTGCCTTCATTAATCTTCTTGGAGATTAGTTCCATCAACTCAATCAACCATTCAGACAGATGTTTTGCAACAAAGTCCTGTTCCCCCCAAACAATTGAGTGAAATGAAAGTTCCAGAATTACCAAGCCCATCATCTGTTCATTTTCACTAAGTAAGTTTAATTCTATAATTTGTTCCAAACAACAACCGATGGGCTTTAATTGCTTGGATATCAGATGCATATTGACAAAAAAAGATTTTAAAACATTCTTCTTTATTGGTGTCATAGAATTGAAATCTTTGTTATCTTGAAATTGTATAAGAATAATTGATATTATCTGCCAATTTTCCAAAGACAGTTGACTGCTCAGTTTGAGTGGATAGTTGTGATAGATTTTGTGCAAAAACTCACAAAACATGGCTGATACTTGGGGTGTAAGCTGGCTCATCCAAATCTGTTTGAGAATAGTGTGCAATTGGGTTTCATTAGTTATCATATTTGAATCATTCAACAACTTTTTTAGAGTTGGCGCAGGTGCAATTTGGAGTAAAATACCCAGATTCTGAAAGAAAAGTTCTCTCACTGCATCACTACGAGCATAATAAGCATCTTCCATCAGGGTTGAAATTGTGTTTTTAATAGAAACACTTTGATGAAGTAGAAACAAAACTTTCAAACACAGAAGCTGTAAGTATTTATCATCACTTAACAACCAGTGCTTTAAAACTGATGCTAATTCAATAGGAGGTAACACTTTTCCACACCTACATGCGACCCGTAGCGCACCAAGCACTAGTTTTAATCCGTCAACCTTGGTTTTTCCTTTCACGATATCCCGTTTCAAATCATTTATCAAAGGACATAACACACTGGGCTTCGGCAGGTAGGAATATGATGATGGTTCTTGGCTGGTGTTCGTCTGTTTGTTGCAACTCAGGTAGATCCGAGCTAATAATTCAGTGGAACAACTCGACACTGCGACATCTTTGTTATTTCGAACCAGCTTCTGCAAAGTTGATACAACACTGGATAACCTGTGATCTGGGATCGCTAAGGCACCATCGCTTATGTCGTAAAGCTGAAGGCTCTCTGCTCCCACCAGTGCAGCTAAACTAGACACGGCAGCAACCTTCCTCTTTAACGGGATTTGTTCGTTGTTTGCAGTAGTTGCTGCAATTTTAAACATTTCATCATAATTGGAACTTTGCTTGGTTTCCTTGGAAGCATGAAACTCCAATCGACATCTCAGCATAGACAATGCCGTGCAGATTTTACGGTTGTTGGGGTGAGTTTCTGAGAGCTCACAGAGGAAATTGACAGAATCAACAATATTCACAGAAGGCAGTTTGGAGTTCAACCAGGATAGTACTAGAGAAATATTTTGAATCACATTAATGCTGTGTGGAAGTAAAAGCTGTTCTTTTAACTGCTCACTAAAGCTAGAAGCATCTAAGTAAATTGAAGGTACCTGTATCACAACAAATGCAAGACCAACTAAGGCACCAATACCAGCATCTTCACTGTTACCAGCATTTTTATCTTCACCGCTATCGAACAGTTCATTCAATTTGCTTTTAAGCAATTCAACAGCTTGTTGTAACATAATAGCAATTGATTCATTTCGATCATTAGCTTTCTCTGTATAAAGTAAAGCAATCATATACCCCAATGTAATACAACTAAATGTTTCTACATTTTGTGATTTGATTTGCTCTTGCATTACATAGAGCATGTTTTTGACTTTATCAACATCTATTGTCAACAGAATCAGGGTTACATTTGTTAAAGATAAGAAAGCACAAATTTTTCCAAGCTGTGACTTAACATTCTCACCAGTGAAGTTAATATGTAACACTTCATGTGAGCTGTAGTGGTTTGTTATGATGGATAGAAACACACTTGAAACATCAACCAACCACTTATCATCACTAAGATAACCGAATACCTTTGTTTCCTTGTTGCTGCTTTTTGAAGAATTAATGGCAGCCATCAAAGCTGAGAGACAGAGTAATGCATTGCCTTGCATGCTTGGTGTACCACTTGATACTTTTTGAAGCAGCTCGGTTATTTCATTTCTGCACCAATATCTGGCACACATAAGCTTCTCATCAGATTTGGAGACATTTTCTTCATCTTGATTAAACTCATTGAAACGGGCCTTTTGAAAATCATTAAAAAACGATTCCATGAACTTGAGCCATGATTTCAGTAACCACCACATACTTCTCCAGTCACGATTATCTATGGAAACTTGGGATAACTTTTGCTCAAGCAGTTGAAGTAACTGAGTTCTATGCTTTCGTGCTTTTGCTATTGTCATATCTTTGTAATCCAACTGTGGAAGTGGTTGACAAACAAGCAGAGCTGTAGCAATAGGAGATGTAAGGTTAGGATGTTTGTTTCTGTTGTGCAGTTTCATAAGAAAGCTTGGTACAGCAGAAAGGGGGTTGGATGTGGTTTTCCTACATGCCATGTAAGCCCTGTGGTTTATATCCTGTGGAAGGTCATCTATTTCCTGACATATTAATGAACCCAAACAAAACTGTTTTTGTGACAAGGAGAGTGCCATTGAATTGTGGATTAATGATGTTAGAAAGCCATGATCCACTATCTCATCTGCCATGTTTGTATCAAAAGTCTCTTCTTTCTGAAGCATTGGAATCAAATCCATTGGAATGTGTTTTACCTTGAACTGAGATTGCTTAAAATGGGAAAGAGCAACATAAGCATCTCCAGCAATTTCAAAGTCTGGTGACAAAGTCATCTTCCAAATCCAAGACAAAACATAATCCTGAAAGATTTCAATTTGATTGTTTTTTCTCTGTAAACTGGGGACCATAGAAAAATAACGCAGAATTGCATGGGTTACTGATTTTTGTTTGAAAGATCTGATGTGGTGTTGTATACCTGACCATATAGTAACAATATCAATATCTTCATTGATAGAAATGTAATGGAGAGTGTCAAGCAACATAACTACATGTTCCTCATCCAACTGCAACTTTAACATTGAGATTAAAAGTTTGAAAACATCATTTACACAAGGTCCACCTTTGACTCGACAAATCTCTCTCGTTGCAAATAAAACTGCAGTTTTCACATTTAAAGAATCACTCATTTGTGAAGTAAGTGAGAGTAAATATGGGAAACATCGAGGTTGAAGCCGACATACCTTCAACATTAAGCGAATGGAAAGGGGTAGCAGTTGTTCACCGTTTGCCAGATTATGAAAGAAATTAAGAATTGGCGCAATGCAAAACCTATTTGACACCATATCTGCAATTGCATTTAAACACTTGTTTCTAAACATAATATTGCATTCCAGTTTAATGCTATGCAAGAGAACAGGAAGAATACTGAGTGCAGTGTCTGGCAGAAACTGGTAAATAGACTTTAAAGTGTCTAAGGCTTTACAATAAAGCGATTCATCAATCTTACAATCCTTCCATGTAGACATAGTGATAATTGATCCCAGGTAGAATGAGTATGTTGAACATATGTGATGCAAGGTTTTAGACTGGATGGAATGTGGGCCTGTTGGGGAGCACTTTAGCACAACACTTTGTTCATTTAAACATGTGGTTGTGGTCACACTAAGTAACACATCAGCGAAGTATATTCCACAAGAATCATCATCTATACTCAATTCACAACTTTCCTTAAACGCACACGGTGCAATGCATTGTAATTCATTCTCAAGCTCCTGAAGGATGTGGAAAATATTCAAGTTTTCCAATTTAATTACAGACTTGTTAAATTGAAGCCAAAGCACAGCCACCTTGATAACATACATACACATAAGCTTGTAAGAATCATTCAACTTTTGATAAGAAGAAGATTTGACCAGAACAAGCATAAGAGTTAGTACTGAGTACTTGAGATCTGTTGGCACTGCAATTATTAATCTTGGAAGGTTTAATACCAAATTAATGAAGACCTTGCAATTCATATGACCATGTTGTAATAACTCACCTAGCAAAGTCAAACAAGAGCCAACATTCAAGGCACAATTTTGCTCAATAAGTATTTCACATGCACGAAATAAATTGGAGCAAACCTGGCCAATAATATGCTTGTCACTGTCATAATGAAGACGAATAACATTGGCCATCTGGAGTAACAGACATACAAATCTTTCAGATTTAGCAAATGGTGCCAGTGATGAAATAAATGAAAACAAACCTTCTTTTGTCTGGTTACAGCAAGTAACAACATCTGAAGGAGAACAAAATCCAATAAGGTCACTTATCAATTGGTTATCAGCAACACAGTCTTGGCTTGTACAACATACATGTACAATGATTGGTTTTAGT
>CH003409.1:776989-798227 GCA_000149265.1 Ciona savignyi | reverse complement strand
GAACCTCTCAAACTAATCTGCCAGAAAGATAATTTATTAAGTAAACAGTACCATTATATAGTAGTAATGATAAACTACAATAAACGTATCGTAAGTTAATGCGTGTAGGATAGGACGAATATCGACGAAACGAAGCCTTTGAAACGAGTAATCTTACTTGTTAAAACACCGTATAATCTTATTATAAAAGGGGTGTGTTGCATCTCCGCCAATCATAAATAAAGGAATCGTGGTATATTAACGCATAATGGCTATTGTTGCGTTGTGATAGAAATGCTTATTATGCGTCAATAATGCAAAGTAAAGGCAAGGTAAATAAATGTAATAGTAATGTGTAAAATGTTATGTTGAAGGCAAACGATGTTATATTGACGTGTTGATGATTTATTATTAAAAGTGCGCGAAATCAGTAACGGTAATTTATATTTTCGCAATTTTGTTAAATTTTGTAATTCGCCAACCTAAAAATACGGTTCGCGAATTGCGATTCGCGATCCCTTAACCCTTTAACTGCCGCTGTCGACTCAAGTCAGCGCCGAAAATTACATAAGTAGAAAAGTAAACGACCGATTTTGATCAGTGAGATGGCGCTGGAGAGCTGAATAATTTCTGCGTTTGCCAATATAAGATGATATATAGGTTTGCATTTGATATTTTTTAGTTATTTGAGTTTTAAAAAATGTATACACATATGTGTGGTTTTGGTTGTTTTAATTAGTTTTAATTTTGGTTTTAGTCCCCGATTAGTTTTCAACTATTGTCGTCATGGTTCGCTTGGTTAGTTTGAAAACAATCCATTCGTTTTTGGCTTGTACATTTTGGATTAGGCTATTTTTTTAGCTTATGGAGGGTAAAAACAGTAGAAGCTGTCCTTTTGTGAGCTGATAATGATTCTGAAAGCAGTTGTGCTTCATTTTTGAGTAGTTCTAGCGATGAAGAACCTTTTTGAAGATGTTTTGCATCAGTTTTGTTTTGCTGTGGCTATGTGTTTGTGTTTTATTGGGCAAGTGTAAAAAAAAAAAATTGGATATGCGTATTACGACGTCATCAGTCAAGTTGTGACGTCATCACAAAAAAAATAGTACAAAAATGTTCCAAAGATAATCATAAATAACTTTGCTACATACTGTTTTGTTTGTAAATGAGAAAAAAAAGATAGTTTTTGTTGATCTAAATAGTAACACATGACGTCATTGCAAAATGTATGACGTCATCGAAATTTTACTAATGCAAATAAAATGAAAATTTATTACTGAACAACTTTTCTGTTGATCATATCATGCTTACATCAATAGTTTTGTGTACAGAAGCTTCTAACCTAAGGTTACTTAGCCGAAAAATGAACTGAAAAACAGCCGGCAGTTAAAGGGTTAATTCGAACCTTGATATTAATGTAAAAAAAATTAAAATGGCTTTAACAAAGTTGTAACGTACTTGAGTTCAATACCTCAATTCATTTCAGCAGAAACAAATTTTATACTACTCCTGAAAGTTTATATTATAATCATTTTACTTAATAACATTTAACAAATACCAATTTGATTTTGCATCACAGAAATGTAAAGATAATGAAGAATAGAACACCATAATCGCACCATGTGGATTTTTTCACAAACTAGACCAGTGTTTCCCAACCCGAGTCCGCGGTCTCAAATGAGTCCGTGGAAGGTTTAAATGAGTCCGCAAGCACATCAACAATTTGCAAAACTTTTATTTGGTAATTTTGTTAAAGTTGTGTAGTGTTCTGTAATGTATAGTATGCACATAGTCCAGTTACGCTACACTTTTGACTTACGCTATAATTGAAAATTAATGCACTTTGAGTCCGCAAAGACTTTCGCTGGTAAGGAAATAGTCCGCGAACAAAAAAGGTTGGGAAACGCTGAACTAGACGAATACCTACTGCTGTGCTTTACCAGTGTCATTATAAAGCTTCCCATCAAAAAAATTAAAACCCCCAGTCTTCTGGTATCTAAGCATTGTGGCATATAGTAGCAGTTGATTTATGCGAATTGTATTGTAAAACCAATAGAATTAAATTAGTGTAGTATAACATGGCTTAGCTGAATACCTTTACTGTGAGTCCACACCATAAAATCCACACTCCACAGTATATTTCTTGTGAGCTAATGGCTGAAGCAATCACTCCTAAAGTGTAAATTTATAAAGGATTGGACATTCATGTTTTATCTCTGTAAATGGAAAAACAAATTGTTAGATAGAATAAGGTTGGTCAACTCCAACAATAAATCATGTGTGTCAGAGGTTAATCTGTGGGGATTAGCTATGTATAACTGTAGCGACCCACCAATTATCAGGCCTGTATTCGTATTCTATCGCAGTCCAAGAACAAAAAACATGCAACCACTCTCTGACAGGTCTCGTCGTTATCTCAAAGTCGAACACAAAGTCACGACACAAAGTCGGGGATAAAACAGATACGCGAAAGGTTTAAACATAAAAGAAAGTAGAAACCAAAAAAAGGCAACAATAGGTAAAAAATACAGAACGCTACAAATCTAAAAAGGACTGGCTAGGGCCTGTAATTGTTTTGCAGCCAAAAAACCCAAGGAAAGGATATCCTTACTGTCAATCTTGCAATAAAACCTGTTTATAACGTAATATTTTGTTTTACTGTAAACTATCATAAAACGATACATTTATCATTAGCCTAAGCAGCATTATCTTCCTTATATTATTAATTATTTATCTAACTGAACACAAAGGCCAAAGGGTGCACCTGACTCTGTGACTCTTTGTTCTTTCGCTGCATCCTTTGCTGTACAATATTGTAAAAAACTGTTGTTAATTGTTTAATCCTGAAGTCAGCAAATACTCAAAAATAAACTTTAAATTCATATGGGAGAGGTAACAGAGATAATTGCAGAAAGGTTGTGGGTTCTAAACCAGTCGCTTCTAGAGGGTTGTGTCCTAGAGCAATTAACCTAGCTGACATCATCTTAGATAAATTAATGCAGCGGTTCCCAAACTTTTTTGTTGGCGGCGCCTTTTGTAAACTTATTAAACCTTGCGGCTCCCTCATAAAGCCAAAATTTTCAAACTGCATGTATTGTATATCCAGACTATAGCATGCATTTGGATAACCATTCAAACTCTTTAAAACTATTCACTAAACTACTAAAGTGACGAACAGTCAATTAATGCAAAGCAGTTATTTGACAAACCATTATTCGAAAACAATGCCATGTTAGTGAGCAAATAGTGGAAGATAACACCGAACAATGGATTTTACAAGTAAAACGAATGCTGTATGCCAGTGTATGTGGTTGCACACCAGGCTTAAACATCTCCAATTTACGTTTTACTGGTGTACTGTTTTTTTTGTGAAAAAAACAATAAATGCAGCAATTTCCGCATGCTTTCGCGGCGCCCCTGGCAAAGTCTCGCGGCTCCCCAGGGCGCCGCGGCGCCCAGTTTGGGAACCGCTGGATTAATGGGTTCTCAAACTAAGGAAAGCAAATTAATGTGTTCTAATGAAACTACTGCAATGTAATCTGCCGTCGGGTTAACGGAGCTATTGCACTTTGTTGTGTATGACCTACACGTTCCTTTAAACTATTAGAACCCATTATTCTTCTGAGTTCAGGAATTTTTTACATCTACCCAAACTGTTATCTATTTTTGCGCTCGAGAAAATTACAAAATTGAAAATATGAATCTTAGAACACAGCGCCTGCATGTCGTACTCCAGCGGTTCCCAAACTTTTTTGTTGGCGGCGCCTTTTGTAAACTTATTAAACCTTGCGGCTCCCTCATAAAGCCAAAAATGTCAAACTGCAAGTAATGTATATTGTATATCAAGACTAGTAAGCACTTTGATAACCATATAAATTCTTCAAAACTATTCACTGAAGTGACGAACAGTCAATCAATGCAAAGCAGGTATTTGACAAACCATTATTCGAAAACAATGCAACGTTAGTTAGCAAATAGTGGCAGTTAACACCGAACAATGGATTTTTATCAAGTAAAACGAATACTGTATGGGGTTGCATACCAGGCTCATACATCTCCGACTAACACATGTACTGTAATTTTTTTGTGAGAAAACAATATAATAAATGCAGCAACTTCCGCATGCTTTCGCGGCGCCCCTGGCAAAGTCTCGCGGCTCCCCAGGGCGCCGCGGCGCCCAGTTTGGGAACCGCTGTCGTACTCTATGGTGCCCAAATAATTATCATATTTTAATGCAATGTCTGTTCACAAATCGTTCCCTCTAGACACAAGAAATAAATAGACAATTCCCTTGGATCTTATTATCTACAGGTTAGTGTTAACATATCTGAACCCGATTTTAATTATTCAAGTATATTTCACACCGATAGATTAAAATTTTCCAGTCTAAAAATACCGGTACTGTGTTTTAATAGGGGAAATTCCCGTGGATAGAATTACCAAACCCGGCCCGGTGGTCTAGCGGTTAAGTGCGTCGCCTTTCAATCGAAAGGTTGCAGGTGCGAAACTGGTCGCTAGCTAGTCGGTTGTGTCCTTGGGCAAGGCACTTTACGGACATTGCCTGAACCCAGAGGATTATTGGGTTCTACCAAATTAAAGGAACGTGTCTATCATATACAACACACTGCAATAGCTCCGGGAACCCGACGATGGGCGCGAGGTGATCTGACGATTGTCCGTGTGATAACCCCCTAGGTTTTCCCATTCACGGGGATAAACATGAATATCCTATCCTATCCAAACAGGTGACAGATCAACCACCCCTCAGTCAAGGCCGGTGATATGAACGGCTGTGTTGCCGAATGGTTAGGACAACCGATTCATATACATGATTGTCCAAACAAGCGATATTGGGAATGGACAAATTCTCGGTTTATCATTGCTTATTTAATGTACTGCACAGAGGCTGCCGATCATAAGGATCGATATAATTAGTTTAAACAACTTAAAACTTCGTGTTTTTTTAAACAACCTAAACTATAATATGATCAAGAAAAAACTTTCCTTGAAGTTAGCTCAGAAGTTTTGTTCCTTTAAGTCTCTACATAACTTTGGCCAATATGAAAAATGGCGGGGATTTTATCTTTTATCCTGTGAATCTTGTTTTTGTAGGTATGATATCATATTCACGTTTTTTCCCCAAGAATGTGAAAACCTAGGGGGTTAACACACGAGCATTCGTTGGATCACTTCGCCCCTACGGTCGAGTTACCAGAACTGTGCTGTATATGATAAACACATTTCATCAATTTGGTGGAATTCATTAATTTGCAGGTCACAGGCAATGTCCGGTAAGTGTCTTGCACAAATAATTGCCTAATCTTTACCAGAAGACTGCAACGGCAGGTAGAAAACACAAATAAAGTTGTACAACTTTATTACAAAACTACAAAATGGCAGTTTAACTGTACAAAAATATCCCTGAAATTTATGCTGAAGGCAGATGTAAGAAGAAAAACTATCATATAGTAAGAATAAATCACAGTTTACAAATACAATTGCTAGATAGAGATAGTATGCTGATTTTTTAACAAAAAAAATATTTGAAGGTATTAATACGCATGAAAAATGAGTACACAGTTATTTACAGATTTTGTTTTACAAATCCTAATTAGTTGACCTAATATTATATGGCAAAACTACAATCTACAATTAACAAATTATTCAAATCATTTGTATACTTCGTGGAATCTATTCCACAGGCTGTAGACAACTGTACTTGTGTCAAAAATTAATCCAGTTTGACACAAATTTGTCTTAAAAGCGAAATCAGCAATTCCACACCACTTTATTTTCTTTATCATCCAAGGATGCAAGGCCCTTGGCAACCTGGTCGAGAGCTGTGGGGTAAATTTGGTGTTCAGCAAGTTTGATTCGATACTGCAGAGTGGAGACATCATCTGTGGTTTCTATTCTCACCGACCTCTGTTCAATAATCGCACCGTCATCCATTTCCTCCTACAATTGATGGAATGTTGACAAATTAGTCATCCATTTCTTTCTACATTTGATGGAAATTTTAAAATATAGACAAATTAGCCATTATATCTGGCGAGGGTGAAGTTCTGAATGGGAAATATCTTGTAAGAACAAATGGCTTCCTCTGCACCAGACTAAAATAAGCTTTTTTTATGTAATTATGCATTAACGACGGTGGGTGGGGATCTAGACTACGACTTTCAATGACCAGATAAAATTAGATTAAGAACCTTGTTTTTATTAGACAGACATCTCAATTTTTGTACTATGATCCATGTTATTATTTAATTTGTTTTTTAATACTTGTACATGACTTTATACTGAATTATGCATTTAATCAATATCACTATGTTTTAAATAAAATAACATTTATCATCAGAACCACCAGCGTGACATAATACCATAAAATCATTGTTGGATTTGGTGGCCACATCTAAAAACACCTACACTAATTAAAATTCATTGTATTAAAGATGTGTTTTAACAACTGTCGTTTTGCCTCCTTTTACCAGTTACCAGTTTCCATGTTGTATAAAAGGTCCTGCTGCGTGTTTTCATTGTGGAAACAAAAAATGAACTAAACTTACCACTACAAAATGTACAGTACACCCAGTAACTTTCACTCCTGCATTGAGGGCTTGTTTTGGAGCATTCACCCCTTTGAAAGAGGGAAGCAAACTCGGATGAATGTTCAAAATTTTTCCGTGCCATTTCTGCACCATCCAACCTGGAGCAATATACAGAAATATAAAATTTGGTTCCATGACAACTGAACCCTTACAACTGAACCCTTTACAACTGAACCCCTACAATTAATCCCCTTACAACTGAATTCCTTTTAACTGAACCCCTTTAAACTGAACCCCTTTACAACTGAACCCATTTCAATTGAACCTCTTTACAACTGAACCCCCTTTTCAATTAAAAGCGTTCGGTTAAAAGGGGTTCAGTTGTAAAGGGGTTTAGTTGTAGGGGCTCGGTTGTAAGGGGTTCAGTTGTAAGGGGTTCAGTTGACTGGTCACCATAAAATTTATGTCTAACCCATCGGCAGAGAGGCCGTAACGTTTTAAGATCAAAAAAGAGATTAATTCTTGTCAAATAAACTCAATAATGTATAAAACAGACGGTGAAGAAAGTCAATTAATTAAAACACCCATTCCACATAGTAAAAAGCTTTGAAGCTCATACAAAATGAAAAAGCTAGTTGGGTGTTTTCACAGGAAGAGACAAAGCACTTTTTGATGTCAAAAATACAAAGCACCCATCCATAAACTGAACAGGGAAGCTCTTATGTATTTTACTTGTTTATTCAAAAGCTAACAGTATAAATACCTGTACCTGTTCTCAAAATGCTGTCATAGCTCATCCAATCCAACTAAATACACTCTTTTTTTTAATGCTAATATTGTTAAATTTTACATAATTCGTTGCAATTTATTGTAATTTGCTTAGGTTTTTCCATTTATTTAATAATCATATAATTTTAACAAGATGTTTTATCGACTGTTAGCTTTTCAAGCTGTGTAGAAATGGCTATTGTGTTTCCACCACCAGGTTTTAACCTCAGCATCACATCAATACAATAGTATAGGCATGTAAATTAGACAAAACTCAAAAATCATTATTCATATACCTGAAAGCAGACGCATAAAACCAGCCAAACATATGATTTCTATGTTGTTTTCCAACAGCAAAGTATCAATTTCACGGTCGAACGATTCTCTCACTTTGAATTTTCTGTGATCAATAACCTAAAGAACAGAGTTTGAAGAAAATATTTTATATTACTCACACAATGTTAAATATTGCTTTCATGACCATCCTTTGTGATATTTCTTTACTACATCAGCTGGAATGGAGGGTATCAACTGTTAACTAGTCTGTCACTACACTACTACATTCGGATATTTGGATTGCATTTTTATTTTCCAGTCCCTTAGCTTATTTGTATCATGTCGGGCTGTGAGCCAAAAGGTTGAATGATCAAACCA
The DNA here is from genome assembly GCA_000149265.1 of Ciona savignyi. NCBI lineage: Eukaryota > Metazoa > Chordata > Ascidiacea > Phlebobranchia > Cionidae > Ciona > Ciona savignyi. The sequence continues at coordinate 790,281 of CH003409.1, read as the reverse complement.
AACAATATCTGGTCGGCTATATTTCATAACAGGACACTTACGTTTTGTGAACCCAGTGGTTTAATAAATCCAGTAATCCTGCAGTTAGCACAAAGTGATCTGATGATTACCCATGGGTTAACACCCTTTTGCGTATTCGCGAGTTAATGTATTGCCTTTGTGTGTAATCGCACAATTACCTGTGTGATGATGCTCCCTTACATATTTTGGAAGTAATCTGACGATTGCCTGTGTGGAAATGCTTCCTTATGTATTTGTGAGATAATTTAATGATTGCTCCTATATTACGGCTACCTTTTGCTTTCGTGAGATAATCTGACAATTGCCTTTATGTTAACACTCCTGCAGGTATTCGTCAGGTAGTCTTGCCGGTGTTGGGTGTTTTTTCCCAGCCATGGGAATAAAACAAAAAACAATCTGACCAACCCTCATTATAAAGCCCTTTTGTCTTTCATTAACACAAGCCTCATTATTACCTTTGTCATAATTCCAGCCTCTTGTGCTTTAATGAGCCCAAGTGCATCAGCTTTGTTTGAAATGACCAGTTTAACCTGATACGATGATTCAGGATGAGTCGTGCTGTGTTTTATCAATGCCTGCATATTGCTACCTACAATGAAACATTACTGTACATAAGCATGGGACAATTTGCCCAGGAATGTATGGCTATCCTATGGTTAAGGCGAACATGTCCATAAAAGCCTGATATTTAATATCAACCCACACCACTTTTTATGCATGATTGAGGCTATGCATGTGACCAACAGCTATTGTGCAAACTAAATAATATTCAAATAAAACATTCACAAATTGAAGTAACAACACTTAATAAACACTACAGAAACTTGACTTGGTGAAAATTAATTAGAGGTTTAACTGTGGAACACTACACCAAGTTAGGATTAACCGAAGTGATTACCTATACCAGCGGATTAATGAGTTCTACCTAATTAAAGAAACATGTGTATTATACACAACACACTTAATAGCTCCGATAACCTGACGGTGGGTGCGAGGTGATCTGACGATTGCCTGTGTGTTAACCCCCCTGGTTTTGCCATTCACGGAGATAAACATAAATATATCTTATCCTCACCTGTGCCAGATATCAAAATGGCAATTGGCGTTTTACGATTTGGTATTTTTGCAGGTGAATAACCGTTATGGTTCAGAACTGGAGATATTCCCTGAAAAAATTTAACATTTAACACAAGACACTTAACAGGTGAACAAACTTCACAAATTATAGTATACTTCTCTTAATGGTATTAGTACTTGTATGCAAGTACTAATTAATAAAATCTCACTTACATTCGTCATTCTGTAGCTCTTTGAAAGTTCTTTATTGAGATGGGTAACCACCACAGCCTGGTGTGGATTGTGCTTTTCAACAATTTCTCCTACTTGAAACGCTTTCAAAGAAAGAGATGAAAGTGCATTGTTGCATTTTATTATGACATCATTGGCACCCGATTGTGATGTAACAATACAAAGTCCAAGTCCGCAGTTAAATGTTTTGAGCATTTCGTCTGAAAAGTAAAAGTTTTCTTCGTAATCTCGAATTCGTATTGTTGGTCCATATATAACCGCAGTTTATTATTAAGCAATGCACCTACGATAATGATTTATTTTAATGAATTCATATAACACAACACAATGCAATAACAACCAGTCTATTACATTTGTTCTTTTTGGTGAAAAAGCTTGGTTGGTTAGTGCAACGCTCCTTAGCCGAGGGATCCCAGGTTTGACACTAATCACTAGCTAGCTGGTTGTGTCCTTGGGCAAGGCACTTAGTGAAAATTGCCTGGACGCAATGCAATAATTCTACCAAACTGAATAAACTTCTTAATCATACACGACATATTACAATATCTCCGGTAACCCAACGGTGGGTGGAAGATGATCTGACAACTTTCCAGGTGTGTTAAACACCCTTAGTTCTTTCCTATACACAAGAACAAAGATGAATATCCTATCCATCATATTATCTATGTTTATTACTAACCTGCAGGAATATCTCCAGTTCTAGCCAACCATCTGAACACCGGAGGCACCGGCCATTTTCGAGCATCCAATATGGCCGACATGTTGCTAGGCAACACCCGGGGTAAATTACCCACAATACCACCACCAGTGATATGGGCAACACCACGAATTTGATTCAATGATCGAAAAACCGGTAAAAGCGCCTTGCAGTATATGGCGGTGGGTTTTAAAAGGGATTCCCCTGAAAAAAAATCTAAATTTAAAAGTTTTCTTTCATTCGCTGGGTGTGTTGTGGTGGGAATGAAATTGGAAACCTGAAGGTTGCAACTTCAAAACCTCAGAGCTGCTATTCACGTAACTTTAACTTTTAGACCTTGAAGGGCAAACGGTAAACACAATAAAACCATGTGTAATTTACTAAGTCATTTGCGATAAAATGAAATACAAACTGTATAAATGTGATCATATCACAAGCACAGAGTAGAAACAGGAACTCCACTGTATACACATGGTAGTCTGTATAAATTGCACGACCGGTGTTATATCTGAGACTCGTACATGTCAGCTAACTGGTTCACACGCTAATCTTGTTGTTGATAATAAAATCTAAACATTTTTATTCAATTTGAAGCAATTAGTGAAAATCTTACAAAAAACTCTTTAAAAAATATGAAAGGAATGTTAAATAAATTTAGATTTTTTGTTATTTTTTATTGAACAATAATTTTAAACTGATCAATTTTCACTTAATATTCATTATTTAACTTTCAACCTTTTATTTTAACTTGTAACCATTTATTCAACCTTTTTCAACATTTTAACCATTTATTCAACTTACTCCATTTATTCAACTTTTATCCTTTATTCAACTTTTAACCATTTATTTACCCAATTATTCAACTATTAATTCAACATTTTATTCAACCATCAACACCCACCCAGTGATTTCCCGTCCTCAAACGGCGACGGATCCCACAAGTCCATTCCACTGAGTTCAATGACCTTTCTCACCAAGCTGAACCCATTGCTATGAAGGCCTGATGACATCACACCCACAATGACATCACCAGCGATGATGCAATCAGTTTTGGGTAGGGGGATGTCACGACCCTTTTCATAAGCCCCGACCACAAAGCCGCCAATATCGAACACCCCACGGGGAAACAAACCCGGCATCTCTGCAGTTTCCCCACCTGAGGATACACAATTCTAGTTGTGATAATTTGCTATAAAACATTAACTTAGTAAGGATTCTTGCCTCTATATATATATCTTGTGGGTTCTTGACTCCTAAAAAATCCAAGCACATGTCTACATTAGAGCACTCATGATGGCAGTCATGTTTGTATTTTATCATTGTGGGTATTATAATATCAACAATGGGAGCTCTATATTTAACTATTACAAAAGTGTATGTGGAAATTATTCATGTTGTAACAGTTCGCAAACAGGTTCATTAAGCTTTTTGTTTGTGGTAACTTTTATAACTGCCCAACATGCAATTATCCAAAGTCTAAACAAAAAAAGGCACAAATAAATAAAACACAAAAACAATACACAGAGAGAGAGGCAAACGACACTAGAATGATAAGACAGAGATATCACACTGGCAATCATCAGTTTACCTCATGTCCATCGTCTGATTATGTCCATTGTCTGGTTATAAGGTAATCTGACAATTGCATGATGCACTACGTTTTCCCATTCCGTGAAAAAAACATTGAAACCAAACCAACTGACCAATGAGAGCACAGCCTGCCATCGCGCACCCCAGTGATATTCCTTTTAACACCTCTCTAGCGACATCTAGCTGCAGTGAACCACAAGCGTAGTAATCCAAGAAGAATAATGACTCAGCATTATGAGTCAGCACATCGTTAGCACACATCGCGACTAAATCTAAACCGATCTCATCATATTTGTTCATCGCTTGCGCGATCTGCAATGTGAATTATCAAAACCAATCGTATGGCCTGGGGGGTTAAGTATGTTGCCTTTCAACATAAAAGGTTGTAGGTTAGAAACAGGTAGCTTGCTAGTTGGTTGTGTCCTGGAGCAGGGCAATTAATGGACATTGCATAAACCCAGTTATATGATGGGTTGTACCAAATTGAAGGAATGTGTGAATCATACACAACATACTGGAATAGCTCCGGTAACCCGAGGGTGGGCGTTAGGGATGCACAAACTAGAATATCTTGGTATTCTAGAATAGTTATTTCGAATCCAGAATATCGAATCCTATTCTATATTAGAAAGCAAACTCTAGTTAAAGTGGCAAGATCATCAAAAATTCCTGGCCAGTGTGATTACATACTTATAATCATAGGCGGCGACTTCAGTAAAATGTTACTGTTGCGTGAAATTTTATGACGTCACAGTCGGCCCTATGCCTCGAATTAACTCGGATAGAACTATGATACTAACGATTTACAAAGCTAAAAGATTAAGCCAGGAGTTTAAGTGTTTAATCTAAATACTTCCCCGCTGAAATATTGCATGGTCGTTAATACGCAGCTCAGCGTCAACAATACGGAAAGAATATACCAAATATTTATGTGTCTGCGAGGGCTGTGCAAGAATCCAGATGCGGTTAGAAGATTTATGTGATAATTATTGCGCAGCGGAAGCCGGCGCCCATGCTTATAATATCCATTATAATCAACGCTGCTGCAACATCCATGCAATTATACTTTCTTAATGTGCAATGTATATTATTTCGAATCCAAATATTCGAAATAAACGTAAACGGAAGATTCGATATTCTAGTTTGTGCATCCCTAGTGGGCGTGAGGTAATCTGACGATGGTCCGTGTGTTGTCGGCCTTTGTATATTTCCTATTCACAGGGTCAACATAAATATCTTATCCTTTCTTACCCAAAGTCAAATAAGTTTGTTTTCATTTCTTTAAAATGGTTAACTAAATAACAAAAATACCTTTTCAACTTTTGATTATTATTTAATTTGTGCATGACCACAGGTAAAAACAATTTCTAAAACCGTTTCTTTTAAATTTTTTTGTCAAATTTTATTCTAATTCTTTTAGGTTATTTTTCAAACCAGATTTATCTTTAATCACTTTATCAATAAGCCAGAATGATTTGATTATTTAATAAACAAAATGACAATAATATTAAACAAAATATTGAATAATCTTAAGTTGGCTTACTGATAGCATGTTGCCGTTTAATGGATAAACAAAACTGTCGCAATATCTCCATCACATACAACAAACTACTCTTACTCCGGTAACCAGGCATGGTGCATGTCATGGAGGAATCTAATGATTGCCCATAATAACATGCCTTTATAAGAGAGTAAGTATCTGATACTACATTATCAGTGTTAGTATCTATATGCTAAGCCTCATAACATAGCTTTGATTTTGATACTATATGCTCAAACACATACTTCCACCCCCTTGGTGTCAATTAATCCAACAATTTCTTACCAGAAGTTTGGTTCCCACTCCATCTGTTCCCGACACCAAAATTGGGGTGTTGTACCCTGCTTTTTCAAGGTCGAAACATCCACCAAACCCACCTAGATTTGGGGTCGATCCGGGGCGTGCAGTAGACTTTACATCAGATGAAATAGAAGCGACGAAAGAATCCCCATTTTCAATACTCACCCCACATTTTGCGTAACTAAGGCCACGATTTCTTTATAAATTCACAAAGCGTTAAACATGAAATAAATTTAGTATTTAGCAAACATTAAACAAAATATTAATTTCTGCAGGTGATAGTATGAATATGGATATTATATTAATGTTTATTCTCATTAATGGGAAAACGCAAGAAGCGATAACACACGGGCAATCGTCATATCACCTTGCGCCCACTGTCGGGTTACCAGAACTATTGCAGTGCGTTGTATATGATTAAGATATTGCTTTAATTCCCATTATTCCACTAAGAACCCATTATTCCACTAAGCTAAGGCAATGTCCACTGAGTGCCTTCTCAAAGGACATAATTAAATAGCTAGCAACCAATTTCCAATTTGCAACCTTTCGGTTGAAGGGTGTGGCCCTAAAACAACAAACTAATCGGTCTGAATAGAGTACTTCAAAAATCCTCATGCCCACATTTGGTTCACTGAAATTTTTAAAGTGTGTTGTACATTATAACGAGAATTCGTTTTTGTTTAGATCAATTTAATCTAAGTAATCAACATGCTGTTAGTATTACCTCAATAACCAGCCAACAAGCATCTAGTTTACTTTCTGTTAATGTTTTAATATAAAATGTTAAAAGCTAGTTAAGCTTTTATTAAAACAAAATAAGTTAAAGATTCATAAAATCTGCAATAAACTTTCTACCAACCAAATAACCTCCAATCCACCACACAATTGGACCAACCTTTTTAAAAATTCAATTCCATCCTTCGCAATATCCCTTCTATAAAATGATCCTTCGAATTGAATACCGTCGGCCGCCTGTAGAACAAGTTGGTTGCTCAGTGGAAGAGATTCGGTTGTGGCGGATATCGTTAGGACACGCCCTCCTGATGTGACTTTACGTCGAGATTCGCGATCGAATGAGGTTCCAGCTTCAAAGACACGAACACTTCCTTCGGTTATATTGTCCATACCTGGCAGAATAGCTTAGTGGGTTAGTGCGTGGCGATGTAGCCAAATTCTAAACCAATTTCGTCATATTTGTTGATCGCTTGCGCAATCTGCAATGTAAATTATCAAGACCAACTGTATGGCATGGGGGGTTTAGTGCGTTGACTTTCAACATAAAAGGTTGTAGGTTAGAAACTGGTCGCTTGCTAGTCCGTTGTGTCCTTGGGCAAGGCACTTAACGGACATTGTCTAAACACATGGGTATGATGGGTTCTACCAACTTGAAGAAACATGTGAATCATGTAGCCAAAAGGTTGTTGGATCGAAACCAACGGATTGCTTAGTTAGTTGGGTCTTCGAGCAAGTAAGGCACTTAACATGTTCTAGTGGACATGGTCTAGAATCTAGATCCATTGAATTAATGGGTTCTATCAAATTGAAAGAACTTTTAGTCATACACAACACACTGCAATAGCTCTCGTAACCCAGTGATAGGCGCTATTTGATCTGAACATTGCCTGTGTGATTGTGTAATAACACCCCTTAGATATTCCCATATATATTAAATTATTTATTATATATTAAATATATACCTTGATTATTTTATTCAGAAATACATGGCTATTAAGTTTGGATTGGTAACTCGGGAACCCATTAGTTTCTGCTTGCAGAAAAATATAGCGCACACTCAACAGGGGTTTTAAAAATATTGGTGTTTCACATGTGGGTGACAACCTCTTTTGTGTGCGATCAAAAATGACACAATAGCGAGAATGACAAAGGATAAGTGAAATTTGACTGTATAATAACTATTTGTAAACCTGTTATGAGTTTTCCTTTTTTATATTCCCCAGGGTACCCTTCACTACAAACCACCAAGGCAACTGAGGAATGATTTTCTTTCCAATTCACTTCAGCATCACTGAGCCGACCATTTATACAGTTCATCATAACAGAGTACAAATCAGATTCCAAGAGAGGTAGAATGGCCTGAAAATGAGGAAAATCAAATGTGAACACAAAATGTGATAGGAAGATATATTTGATTTTACAAATAAATAAGGGCTGAATCGAAAAACCCATTTAGTATCACTGACCTATGCAATATACATTAAAACAGAGTATATGCATCAATATACCCATTCACGGGATAAACATGAATATCCTATCCTATTCTATCCACATAAACACCCTGTTTAAAGGTAAAGCATACCCCCAACCCAGCAGCAAACAAAAGCTTATCTCACCTGGCACTCTGGGTCCCCAAACCTGCAGTTAAACTCTAAAACTTTCACTCCATGCCCGGTAAGCATAATTCCTGCGTAAAGCACTCCTTTGAAAGTGCGACCTTCCTCATGTAATCCTTGAACAGTTCTTTTTAAAACATTTTGCTCAATATGTTGCAACGTTTCCTTCGATATCTGGGAAGAAATGATGGGTGGGAGTTAAAAACGCAATGTTTAAACTCATTTCTGAAGAAAAAAATTCTGCGGTTTTCTTTTTTATAAAAACCAATTTGTAAGTACATCTCTATTCCGAACAATGCAAATGTACAAAACTCGGATGTTGTGGAGTGTTTTGGGAAAAAATTTGCTAAAAACAAGCAAAAACCAGAACTTTTGAGGTAAAATATAAAGTGGCTTGTAGGATTCATTTTATAAAATGACGAAATGTTTTGTGCCTTATGGCATAATTCATTTATAAAACTTTCTAGCCACCAGAAGTACTTTTTGTTAAATTTTTTTTATCCTTGATTAACATCCTGTTTGTTTACTTTTAAAGTCATAAAAATGTCTTCGCCCCAGCACAGCAACTCACCTGTGGGCATGGACAATAAGCCCCCATACCACCAGTGTTTGGTCCTGTGTTACCCTCACCCACTCTTTTGTTGTCCTGGACTGGAGGCATAACTTTCACATGGCAACCGTCGGTGAAACACAGAATGGAATACTCCTCTCCTTCAAGTAATTCCTCTATGACAATTGTCGAGCTGGCTGCACCAAACTGGCCGTCCTGGTGTGATTAAGCATATTCAGATTTATAAATGTACCACTCCACCTAAAAAATGAAGTGTTCCCTTATACCAGATGCCGACAACTTTTTTCAGTTACATCTTTTTTACTAAAACGTTTTGTGTCTACAACATTTTACTTTTTTAAATCACTGGGAGCTGATTTTCACAATTAAAGGGATACTACACTGTGTGACTAAACGACGAGAGTGTTTCTGTTTGTTTCACTTATGCATGGGTATTAAAATTTAAGAACTCTCTACAGTAGCAATAAAATTAATAATAGCCCAGAAGGATGAAAGAGCTTTATGCAGCTGTAGAGCCACAGGGTGCCAACCCCAACGAAGAAGCCTTATACAAAACGGCAATCGTCTGTTAATCTCATTCCTGTTGTCAAGTTACCAGGGGTATGGGTTATGTACAAGTTGTTCTTTTATAGTTTAACCAATTAATTCACTGAGATCAGGCTTTATCTGCCAATTGCGTCTGCTCTATACTTTTAAGTAAGCAGCTCATGCTCTAGCCAATTAAGCCAACGGTTCAGAAAATATTCACAGAAATAGAAATGGTTTAACAAATGTGTTTATCTGAGAACCTATGCCTTCACACTGGCCATTTTTAAACCAGCGGATAATGCAACATCAGTTATGTGCTTTGTCCCAAGGTCAAAATGGTGCAAACTGGTGACCGAAGAAAGACATCCTAAAAAAAACGTTGTTCGGACAAAAAAGATACTTTATACTAATATAAATATAAGCTTTGTTTAAGGAGACAATCCTGTAGCAACCAGCTGGTTTTTATCCCACAACCTTTAGGCTAAATGACCGACGAGCTACCATATAAGCTACCTTGTCAGATCATATAATAAGCCATGCAGTTTCTTAAATACCTCTATATTCCCTGAATATATTGATGCACAAAATAATATTTTAAGCATATTAGGACTCTTAATAATAAGGTGATATACATAAATCTAAAGTTAACTTAAACTTGATTTAAAACATTCTACTAAAGCTACTAAAGGTTTTGGAATAACGTTTATAATTTAAAAATCCTGGTTTATAGTTTATTTTACAGTTTAAACCTGACTTAGCTAAACCATAATTAAACCAAACAAGGTTTTGAAACACCATCTGTAGTAATAAACAATAACATAATTTCTGTTGAAATTAAAAAACCAACATTGAGCATTTTGCTTGCAGTGTTGCACGCCTCTGCTTTATCCTTCGCGACAACAACACTCTTTCCTGCCGCTAGTCCACTTGCTTTCACCACTAGAGCGCGATATGAAGCATCATTGATGTGTTGGCATGCAGATTGGCTGTCGGTGAATACCTAACAAAATGTCAATTCAGTAAGCTGTCTGTTAATTTTAATGTTGGAGCATGAAAATATAATGTAAACTTTTGTCAGGAGCACAAACGTACACATTTTGAGGAAAAATTGTTTGTTTTTATTGTTTATTAATATAAATACCAAAAGTAAATTTTTTTAACAAATCTCAATACATTAAATGTAATAGTCAACTAGTAGAATTAAGCCCTTAAAATATCAATTAATAAAAATACCACTCTACCTTGTATCTGGCGGTCGGTATGTTATGTCTGATCATGAAATCTTTTGTGAATGACTTGTTTGATTCTATTTCAGCAGCTTTAGATGAAGGTCCAAAGCATAGAATACCTGGTGTGAATAATTTGTAATTGAAACATTTGTCTGTGCTTATAGAGTATTAGGATAAAGGTTAAGATAAAATAATGTGGATAGGATAACATATTTATTTTTATCGGGCCCACAGTAGATTTACCACAGCTGTTACAATGGGTTGCGTATGATTGAGACATTCCTTTAATTTGGTAGAACTTATTATTCCACTGTGTTTCATGTCACAAAAACAATAATTTTTATTGAAATATAAATTTGCTTTCAGAGTATATTACTTAGTTTTTCCTTACTTATGGAAAACATGGTGGGAAGTCTAACCCATTTAACATAATGTCTCAAGTCAACACTTAGTGGACTTAGCTATTGCAATATTTCTATAGATGTTGATTCTTTGACACATACTCATTTTGAATGACAAGGACACTAAAAGGAAGGAAAGGGGAAAACTGTCCAAACACCAGCGACCAGTTTCGCACCTTCAACCTTTCAATTGAAAGGCGGCGCACATAACACCAGAGTAACTAGCCAATAATTGGTATGCTTTTCATAATGATTCCAGCACAGGCCACTCACCGCTGTGAGCCAATGCTTCATTTATGCCTTCTGCTAAGGGAATCTCTGGTCCAACCACAACCAGGTTGATCGCTCTGCTAACACACCATTCAGCCAGAGCTTTAAAGTCTTGGACATCAGGAACTTTAACGCACTTTGATATTTTTTCGAGCTTTGTGCTTTCTGGTAATAAAGACACCCAATTATTAAATTTTTTTACAGTAATAAAAAAACAAAGTTAAAGGCAAGTAAAAAACGGAAAATCTACAGTTATTAAAACACATCAGCTACATATACATTTTATAAAATAAAACATAATGTGCTAGCTCATGCCATGCTTTTCAAACTTGACAACTGTAAGCGCAAGATAATCTGCTGATTATGATTACCACATTCTCCGAATAAAACATAAATACCTCGATGTTTTTCTGATATCTTTTGTAACTTACAAAGAAAAAATTTACGAATGCATACATTCTGATTAATTGGCCTGGTGAGGCTATACTAATCTAGAGAAAAGCAGGACGGGATAAGAAGAGCCATATTATAACCTGCTTATGCCACACTGTTGTAAAGCCTACATGGTGGACTAGTCGGTTTTATCCTTGGGCAAAGTCATTAAAGGACATTGCCTGTAGCTGTACCCAGCGAATTAAAGGGTTCTACTAAATTAAAAGAACGTCTTAATCATACAAAATACATTGCAATAGCTCCAGTTACCCGACGGTGGGTTCGAGGTGGTATGACGATTGCACGAGTCTTGTACTTTCCCATTTACAAATATAAACATAAATGCCCATTCTCACCTATATTTGACAAACTTACCGTGAAAAGTTCCAGCATTACCAGGGGTTACGTAGATGAGTTTAACCGAATCGGATTGATTAAGCTTCCATGCCAAGCAATGTTCTCTTGCCCCTGACCCAATAATCAAAATATTCGCCATTTTTTTTCAAGTTTGTATTGTTTCAAAATGGGGGAAATTTTCACACGTGCTTAAACTTTGACCTACTTACGGAGTATATATGCTATTTTTATTAAAGGTTTTTTATTTATATTTTTAATACATCTGGGCATACTTAAAATATAGCAATCGTTAAATCAAAGAAAATGGTAGGTATGGCACGACACGGAATAATGAACCTAAAACAAAACAAGAAAATATAGGCTACTAAAGCGGACCAATAAACCAAAACAATATCACAATAAATTTTAGCTATCGCCATACAGATACTAAAATGTATTAAGTTTCCTTACCCAAAAATTTATGTTATCCATGTTTGGAAAAAAAGCGTTTCTGAATTAATGAATAAAATTAAATAGACTTCGGCAGTTAACAGGCAGGCGAAACGTGGTCAAGCCAGCCGCTGGATGGACAGCTATGCCCTTGGACAAGACACTTAGCGGATATTGACTTGGTTTGTTTTAATGTACATTTTCTAATTAATGTGCTTTAACGAATAAATATATAAACAAAAACTGGAATAGTCTAGGGTAACTGACGGTAGGCGCGTGGTAATTTGGACTTTGCATGTTGATAACGCCACTTGCGTTTTTCAATTTGTGGGAATAAACCAAAACTTATCCTGATATAAGCCACACAGTCTACAATGCATAAATGGGTATGTAGTGACATTCGCGGCTTATAGATATGTCGTTTGTATGCCGGCGTGTAGAAAGGTCACGTTGAAAGATTTTTGCATTATTGGCACCGACTAAAAGTCTATATCTTGCGGTCTAGCTGGTAAAGCCATTGCGGTTGTGTTTTCACTTTTATATGCAATGACCACGCAACACCATAGCGGTTAAAAATGTGTAAGAAAATAAAGGCCCTCCCGTGCGGTTACTACCGGATATTAAAAAGGCATTAGTACGGGAAACGAATTTCATTTTAATGTGCCTTAGGCCAGAGTCCTGCATTAAGATAGTGTAGGCCTTATTGGTTTTCAGATTTAACTGCCCGGTAGCTAAAACTTCTTATGTTTGCAAAACATGCTTTTTTGTACATTTAGGGCACCGGGTTTATTGCTAAAGTGTGCCATTAAGGACCTTTGTTAATGGTAATATCAAGTATAGATGGAGGATTTTGTTACGTTTACGCAATCTAGACATTTTTTTTGAATCGCCGTTTAATAAAAAAACAATTCAATTAATCTTTGTATAAACTGATCGAATAACTATTCAGGCAAAGAATACTTTTAATTTAAAAAAGTTTGTTAATATAATAGCGCATATACTTTCAATCTACACATAAACTCTTAGTATTCAGTTTATTTATTTTAGATCCTATAGTTAATATTAATTAAAACAGTATACATATTTAAAATTTATCAAAGCGGAAACGGTAAATCTGTAATGGCATGAAGTAAAATGCTTCGAAATTACCAAAACGGATAATAGCCAATGTCACTTTTAATTAAAACTTTTAAAACCTACATTTTCAAAAGTCTTGTAATTAATTTTAACTGTATAAAATAAGATTGGATATTGCTGTTTTATTC
>CH003409.1:750931-761995 GCA_000149265.1 Ciona savignyi | reverse complement strand
CGATTTTTTGAAGGGTCAAAAAGTTGAAGAAGTTGGGTCGTAAAGCAACTTTAAAATTGGGGTCTTGTGACCGAATGGTTAATGCAATCGATAGATATATTGATGGCAATAGGGGGGGTGGGGGGGGGGGGGGGGCACTAAGGAGTCCATCATGGGTTCGAATCCTAGTCTAATAAAAAAAACTTCAGACTTTATAAAACAACATGAACATTAAGTGTAAAACAGTGCCGAATTAAATTTTTAATGCTAATCCTGAATCATACACAACACACTGCAATAGCTCCGGTAACCCCACGGTGGGCGCTAGGTGATCTGAAGATTGCCCGAGTGATAACGCCCCATGTGTTTACCCATTCACGAAGATAAACTTTAAGTTTTCTATTCTGAAACTAAAATTAAAACAGAATTTTTTTGAAATTTTTCGAACAAAGACATTGCAACTTACCATGGGAAGCTATTGTGTCTTCCGAGCAAGCTGGTGTTGTATTCTGACTGCTGTAGCCACTACTACTCGAATATTGCAGACTCTGATTGCTTGGCTTCCGTCCCAATGTCATTGTGTTGTAGAAGTTGCCCGGCACTGGGTTGGGGACATATCTGGGCTCAGGGGGCTCAATGGGACCATGGGAGGAATGTTCTGGACTGTCCCTCAATACTGCAATATATGGGGGTGAAAGGGAGGTGGAAAGGGGGTCAATTTCCTCACAAAATGGCAAATAAAATGGGAGAAACTGATACCAGACAAGATATTAGCATAATAAATACATTAAATATTGCAAAAAATCGTTAATCATTTTAAATTTTTAAGGGCTGAGAATAATTTCAACAATAACTTCTGTGTGTCATAGCATTATATTTTTACAACTATTGCTAAATTGTCTCACAGAATACCAAATAAAGGAAAGATTCTGCTGTAAACAAACACCAGATCAAGCACAAACACAATACATACAAAAAATATTACAAAACATGAAGTTAGTTGATTGAAAAGTTTATTTTTAAATTTATCAATAAATGAGAAATCAACTTACGTTCAGGTGGGGGTGGGGGGAGGTCAACTTCATTTAGGGTTGTCATTGTAGCTTCAAATTTAGGGTTATCGTTTTGGGAGGTTGGGGGCAAGGTGTGGGTGTTATCCGAGGGGTACAAGAAGGGGTCTTTTGGGGGTATAGGGGGTGATTTCAATCCGTCGGAAAGTGGGGATGATAGTGAAGCCCCAAAGAACTTGGGTTCCGAGTTTGCATGTAGAAGTGGGGGTGGGTGGGGGTGCACGGCGGGGTTACCAAGGGATAGACGGTGGGAAAGTATGCTGGGTTTGGGTGAAATTGGGGGTGGGACACTGGGTTTGCTGGGAAGAGCGTTATGACCCCGACGAGACTCCATAGGCAACGTGTGATTGGCCGATCCATTATGCACCATTGCAAGTTCATAAGGTCCTGGGGATTTATTTTTTTAATTTTACATTTAGAAACTATAATAAAAAATAAAAAAAATATTTTTAAGTTTGGAAACAATTTAGATGTGAATCATATTTTGTTGGGAACTTACCTGGTTTTGTCCAGTCTTTCCAGAATCCTTTGCTTTGAGAACCAGGAGTAATAGGCCCCTCTAGCTGTCCTGAGTTTGGGCGGGATCTTATGATAGGGGAAACACCTTCGTGTATCGAATCCGGTCGCTGAAGCTGATGGGAGAAATGGTGGGTGAATCGATATGAGTGTGGGGCAATTAGGGAGACTTTTGGGTGCCAGAGGTGTCATGGGCGCCGGATGTGCCAGAAGTGCAAGGGGGTTCATTGGTGCGTACTTATTTAAATTTAAATCATACTTGATACGACTTAAAACACAATGGTTTAAACATAATATCTGAACCAGCATCTAGATTTAACCTGGATTCACTTTGACACCCTTGGTGAAATATTAGGCATCTATCATGTGGGTTATGAGGGTACGTTAGTGAGAAAAGTACGTGTTGGGTCCAACAAAAATTGGAGGAATTACCTTTTCTTGGCTTGACCCGATTGGGGGTTTTGTAGTCAGAGGTGAAGTTACCCCGTTAGATGGGGCCAGAGAGATAGGGGCGGCCATTATGTTCCCGTTGCCGGTGGAAACGAACCCGGAGTCATGTGACGACACCGACGATAGTCGAGCCACTGCGGCACCGGATGGTGCAGACTTGCACGAGGTGGGACTTCCGTGGCCCATTGTGCCCCCACTGCTCGTACGACGGTGGTACCCCTGAAATGGAAATCTTATAAAACGGCGGAAATATTTGAATTTTTTTCAAAATATCTGTCACAAGTGTGCATGTTTTCATAATGACGTTCATGTTTATTCCCATTGAATGGGAAAACGCAATGGGCGTTAACACACGGGTAATCGTCATATCACCTTGCGCCAACTATCCGGTTACCAGAGCTATTGCAGTGTGTTGTGTATGATTCGGTCCTTCAATTTAGTAGATAAAATCCTTTCCACTAGGTTTAGGCAATGTCTGTTAAGTGCCTTGCCCACTGACTTAGCTGAAAGGCAAAGCACTAACCAACCAAGCTAATCGGTCGGACATAAAACAGGTTTCCCAACCCTTCCGAAGCATATCTACCCCACAACCCCTGTGCAAGGTTCCCCAACCCTTCTAAAACATATATACCCCACATCCCCTGTGTAAGGTTCCCAAACCCCCTTCTAAAGCATATATACCCCAATCCACTGTGCAAGGTATTCAGCACCATGGTTGAAGTAGTTATCATGTAGTTCACCTGATATCGATGATGGTGGTTGAATGATGAGTTATGGGTGAGGGAGCCACTAGACCGCGAGTCAGAACTGTTGATACTGTTCAAACTGTAGACGATTGTGGTTAAAAAATATCAAGAAGCTACATATGGCAAAAGTAATAATTTTTATCTTAATAAGGGACGTTTGGGAAAGTTTCACCAATTTTATTTACTGTCCCGTATTTCAGCGCCATTTCATTTTATTTTTTAACCTTTCCATTATAGTGGCGGTCTATTAAAGATGGCATTCAATTAGTGGGTGGCACTCTAATTTTCAACACTTCCATACAGTGGGTAGTGGCTATTGGAGGTGGTGTTCAATTATTTCGAGAAACATTCCATCAATATTTTATTCTGATAGGATTAAAACTGATTTCTTTCTTTAAACCTATATCCGAGTGGTTTGATGTTCTAGATTTCGAAACAATTGATTCTGGAAGAAATAAAGAGGACACACCTGCACATGGAGGACTTCCTGCTGTCATTGGAGTTCGGGGATGCGGGAGGGGATAGTCCGTGAAGAGGAAATTGGATTCCGTTTGTCATCCCCCCATCCTGGGGAAGATTAGAAGTCATTAAAGGGTGGAGGGTGTAGCCTTATTTAGGGGTGGGGGGCTTCTAATTAGATTGGATAGGATGGGCTTGTACCAATCCTGTGAGTCTGAATGTTTAAAATAAAGTGAACTGACACAAAGTACCCTTTTTGCTAGCTTAACGTGGTTAAGTTACATATGTAGCGTGGAAGTATCAGAAAATGCCTGTCACGAACTGAATTTGAACCCACCTATGTGCACTAAGAGCCTTGGTCTTGATGAAAGCAGACCTTAGTCATAGACCGGTTGTGTTATTGGTCAAGGCATTTAGCAGACATAAAAACCCGACGGTAGGCGAGAGGTAATCTGATGATTGCAAGTGTGTTCACCCCCCTGGTTTTCAATAATTATCCTATTCTATATATTGTCCGGTGTGGTTGATATTCCATAGTTGATACGTACTGGAAGAGGGGACGAAGGGTGGTTCTGGCTGTTGACGGCAATGAAATCAGCAACAAGTTGTTCTGTTGATGTTGGTAGTTGTTTTGGGTTGCGACACAATCTTGTTACGTCCTCTGTCAACTCGCGCAAGTTGCTTACTTCGTTGACCATCTCTACTTCTAAGTCCTGAGTTGATAAAAAAGTTAATAGTGCGACTATTAACATTAATCAACAAACATACTTATCAACACAAATCAACACAAAGATATATCAACAAACATACTTAACAAAAATCATTTTCTGGCCTCACATTGTAGGACTAATGATAAAATCATGTACAGAACTTGACAAACTGAAGTCTAATTCACGCCATGATTACTTAGCATTGGTGAATAAAAGATCCCAAGACTTTATTATTTTCAGTCATTTTGCGCATCAGTGAAAGATTTAAATCAAATAGAATGATGGTTAGAAACTGAATGGTAATGCTTATATATATATTTTAAGTTAAAATCCTAATTTTATTTTGCATTTGAACAGGATACTTCTGTTTATCCCAGGAATGGGGAAAAAAGTGTTAATAAAGAGCAATCTTTCACCTCATGCCCATCGTCAGGAAGAGGTGCAATTGAAGGGTGTTTTAAGCATTGATTACACTGAAACATTTATGTGGCCCATTAAACCAGTGGGTTCATTCAATAATTACAATGCTAAAAGCTAGCGGTTGGTTTTGATCCCACAACCATGCAACAAATGGGCTGACACACAATAAACAAGCTAACCAGCCAAAATCACTTCAGAACATTGCAAAAAATAAATATTTTAATGTCAACAGCAACCTAAATTGACCTCTTATGACTTTTACCACGTGCGTTTTAAACATTTTCCACTTCATTTATTATACAAAATTCTGATAAGTTTAGCCTATATTGATCGATGTTAAAAATGTGTTGAAGCTGTTTTAAAGTTAAAATCAATAACGACATTCTCAAGGGAAATTAAGTGGCCTAACTGAACGACAGAATATACCTTGGTTATAACAAAGTTTTTATTGAAAGGATGTTAAAATTAAAACTAAAATAATTGTATTTAGATTTTGGAACACTAATTATGGTTGGACAGTGTGATTTCCAGGGTTTATCAAGGCTGTAGTGTTTGATAAGAGAATATACACTTTTCTGTACCGATATATGACACATAAACACAATTCTACCATGATAATGATACTAATCAGTTTAAACTACATTTTAGTTATTATTTTGCATATTGGAGGAATAGCTACTAATTGGGTGCAAATAGATTAAAGTGTTCCACCTTCCTAATATACTTGTGATTATAACTATACAGTGGAAACAGATCACACCATCCAATGTAATGTCTACTAAAAATTTCAACTCTGTTGCAAGATTTACATAGAATTAATAATTGAGCGAAATTAGTTTACGAAAAATACAAAATAGATTAAGATTTTAACACAAACATTTTTTTCTGGTAGTCTTAAGCCTCTTACATTATCATATTTTTATTATGAACAATTTTTACAATTTTAATAATCCTATCTGTATGAATGGCGTAAACACTGTCATAGGAAAATCAAAACAATCGGTTTCCTATTAAAAAACAGCATTACTGTAACATATGATTTATTACTGTTTATCATTATATTGGATGACATTTTAACAGCTGATGTCAACAAGCAATTGCCTGTAAACAAGATTATAATTGTTGGAGCAATTAATAGTGATCAAATGAGTTTCACAATCTTTAGTTGAACGGCCAATTAATGAGCATTTATTGCCGACGGGTTTTCGATTTTCTTGCATGGCATCAAACAAATGAGGCAATTAGAACCTTTTCATATGTAGGGGGTTTTGTGTGCTAATAGAGAGCGTCAATATTGGGGCCGTAAAATGATTTCACAGTAGAATTTGGAAATGAACTACGCGCAAACAGGGCACAAATGGTGATGTCGGCAACCGGTGTGAAAAACATACAACCGGACAAACAATAAACGCCGCGTCAGAAAAAAAACGACTCATGGCAAAAACAAGGCCATAGGATTTGTACTGTTACCTAATAAAGAATTCAATTTAATCGTAGAAGATTTTGTGGAGTAATATGGGTGTAAAAAATACAATCAGTAGTATATAAACACTGTGTTTATATACATGAAAATTGTTGTGACATTTTAAAATGAGTAAACATGAATAATTCTGCCAGTTTTGTTATTTTAGCTACAAGTTTGACTCAAATCAATATTGCATAATTAAAAAGCATAAAGCTAATATGGTATTTTTTTATTGAGACTATTAGTAATAATATTTTACATTGTTACAATTCTATGTGTTTTGCTCTGAATAAAGCTAAATGCTTCAAACTATTTAGTAATCAGGTGCATATTAAAATAATGCCTGAAAATTGATGATTAGTATACGGAAAACAACTAACGCAAGTTGGTTGTTCTAATATCTAAACACTAATGGATCAAGTGTGGCAACAATTGATATTTATATGGCTCACAGATGATAAGTAACTAATAAACTGAGGTTAAAATATTTGACCTTGGTATACACCATAATGGTGGTTAACTTTTATTGCCTTGTTTGGCTGTATCCTGTGCTCCGTGTAGCAGAAGTTTATTACACCAGGTATTATAGAGAACTAATCTCTTCTGAGCAGTTAAGCTGATTATGGTGAAGTATTGCTACTTCAAAACTGCCAATTGAATATAATGAGAACAGAAATCTAAACATTTTCGGTACCCTCCAAACAAAATGTTATATTATATTTTACATTAAGTTGGAAAAATATATGTGTCTTTTGTGATAGCTCATTCAGTAAAAGCGTTTGGCCCTAAGTGGGAAGATTATGTATTCGAAGCCTATCATCCCTGGAAATTTTTCTTATTAGTTTATTTGTATACAACAAAGTATTAGTCATGTAAAGTTACGTAATCACGAATGAACTATAATAAGACAACACCAACTTTTAATTAAATTCCAAATGGCTTTAAAACAACTGTTTTGGTCTTGAATCACTAAAAAAACACTTTTCCATTGTAAGTTTAATTCAACAAAGTCCACATACCAGGACAGGTAGAAGGCTGTTGTAGTACTACCACAATGTGTAATAAGTGAATACCGATTTGTCACACCATGGTCCACAATTTGTTACTTTTAATCCAACAAACTCAGCTTACCAGGACAGGTGAGAGGCTGTTGGCAAAGAGACAGATTCGCGTTCGTTCTTCCACCAAGAGGTTCCGAAGCGCCGACTTTTCTGTCTCCTCGAGCGAGGTGAAACGATCGTTCACATCGTGCATCGCGGAGCTAAGTTGCTGATGCAAATCAGGTTTGCTTCCTGTGTGAGTGGATTGTTATCAGGACGACATACGTGCCACAACATCTTGTTTATCGCTGTACGAGCTGGCCGCTTCCGCTGCTGACGCATAGAGTCTGTAAACTTGTTGTTTGCCAGGACTCCTGGCAAATATGGCTTATAAAAAGCACCACACTTATGCATGTTGGGTGCATTTTCCGACTCCTATGCTTGGTCATATATTTCTTTTATAAACCACACTATTCAGCATCCAACCCGACCGCATAATATTACTTTATCCCATCACTACTATATACTATGCAGTAGTTTTTGACTGTTTGCGGAATAATTTAAAATATATCTACTTTCTAGAGAAATTTAATATCAAAATTGTTTTTTTAATTCTAACTCGCAAGAGAGATTTTTTACTACACCTCACATACCCTGATTTTTAAAGCGTCCGGCGCACCTAGCCATGAGTATTACACCATATTATCCTGTTGTCTTGCGTCAAAGTTTTAATAAATGTTGGTTTAATAATCCTACCCCAAGATATACCCACCAGTATGCCATATAAGCCAATGTTAGCTGATTAAATACAAAGGAACTATCTTATATTGAGACTTATAAATGATGATAAAGGTTACAGTTATATCAATAGGATTGTTAGTTAGAAGTATGGTTTCAATTTTCCATACAAGACGAATAATTATTGAAAATGCTTCACTGCAATTTAGACCTAAAATTGGTATAACTGCAAGAAATATTTAAATGGGGAAAGCAGCCATAAAATTGTTTTGTATATGTCGCCAGTGTAAAAAACATGACAATTAGATAGACAAAACCGAATGATGTAATATATGTTATAAAAAACAGTGAATCTATCCCAACCATTATTATAGTCATCATTTTGCTGACATTACCTTTGCGAACTTTTTTCTGCAGTCTCACTGTATCCGTGTTCCGCTTTTTAATATCATGCATTGCTCTCTTGTATTCTGTGGGATTGAATACAATGAGTTGTCATGAAATAATGATGGAAGATTGAAATCCTGATGGGTGGTGAAGCTCATGCAGTGGCAACATCATTAAATATTACCTGCATCAGTCTGATTATTTAGCATGTAGTTAGTTTCTGTCACAACTGATTGTAAAACAGCTCAGTACGTTATACAATGTTAGAACAAGGTTGCAAAAAAATATATTGAAAGATATGTCCAAAGGAGGAATTGATTACCTACAAAGAGAATTGATTTAGCAATCTTCTGGTTTGCTAGCATGTAGTTAATTATACTCTATATATAAGTTACTTTGCATGTACTATGTTAAGTCACTTTGGAAGTAGGTATTTATTCTATGTTAATAGGTCGCTTTGCATCGTACGTTACTTAATAAAAATGTTGGCATTAACATTAAAAAAACAGATGTTTAAACTGTTGGCACTAACATTGAAATTGAAAATGTTTAAAATGTTGGCATAAACAGAGAAAATAAATCAACATTGCATCTGGACTTTTCAACATCGCAACAACTACCATCACCTTTCGCGTGGTCTTTTTCCAGCTGATTCGATACTTTCTTCCACTCCTCTAGCCTTTCTTGGATGGGTATAACCAGACTGTCAAGCAGGGCACTAGAAATAATGTACTGCTTGTTGAAAAATGAGGAATTTTGTCTGAACAATAGTGAAGACCAATAAAAGGGGGCTTTGTTATCTAGTAATGGAGTAACATCCTTTTAACCAATTTTTATTTTATTATAATAATCTTAAAACATGCCAGTTCTGGATAGCTAGATGCAGGTTCACACAAATCAACCAAAACTGAAGAATATTGGTGATATGATGTTTGACAGTTTTTCAACAGTTTTAACATTTTAATGAGGAATTTCAACTTTAAAATTGTTTGTAGTGTTATACACTAATTTTTTTTCTACTTTTTTCTTATTTTTTATCACTTTTTACTTTAGTTTATATCTTAATAGTATATTTTTGATGCTTGTATTTACTTCAAGGTTAAACAAGTGAGATTTACAACCTAGGCTTGCTAGCATTGAATAAGAACAACTATGACAAGTAACCCAAATAACAAGAGAACAAATAATTTCTAAGTACATTTTTCAAAAACATTTAGACCATTCTACATAATATGCAAGCTACGGCTTGCTACACAGACAAGTAAAAAAAGAAAACTTACTTTGTAAACGATTTGAGCTTGTTATCCATTTGTTTCTGTCGAACGCAGATACGAGTAAGAGCTATCCCAATGTCTTTGGTTGAACCTTGGGGAGGTAAAATAAACAATTAGTCATGTGGTTTGTTTATTTTGTTTAAAGGTAATCTATCCTATTAAACAAATAAATTGTATTTTGCTTAAAAATCCTTGTGGAAGTTTTACTGGATTATTTTAGTTGTACATAACAATTTTCTTGGCACCTTTCTGACAATAATCCAATCAATGGTGGATATATGTTAATAAGACTCAAAACATAGTCTGTAATTTAAAATGAACAGATCCAAATAAAAAAACAACAATGTATCACACCTACTTAGCAATGTGACATCTTGATTAGGACAATTCTCAATAGAGGTATCATGTTTGAATGTTAAATGTTATCTCAGACAGATTGATGTAGTAGATGGTATTTATACAAGGTGAATACACTGTTTACAACGTGATATATAGACGACATTGCTTCTTGGAAAATCGGATTACAAAAAATTCTATTCTTTCGATAAATATTCGGAGTGCAAATTGACGAGTTTTAGATACAAGCCAATTTTGACCGCACCGAGTCCTGTATATTGTAGTACACACTTGAACTTATTGGGATTGGCGCGTGTCTGTGTAGCGTCAAAAAGCACGAATAACAAGCGATTAGAATCACGATGGGCGCCGTTGCAAGCCATCTACGTTTGGTATTATAGGAGATTAAACCTGTTGACATGTTGTTCCAAAGCAATAACAACCGATTAAAAGTGATACTTGTATAAAACACAAATCAAGAGCTTAAGAATCTAAGCGGTAATACATCGAAAACCTAAAGCATTTTCTTAAATACATCATTGAAATCCGCGGTAATAAAAGTACTTCGGAAATACGTAAAAGCGTTATCTTTAATCAAAAAAACATCAGTAAAATAAACCAAAAAAATATTAAAGACGTGTAAAAAACACCTTTTATTCAACAATACATTAGTAAAATGTACCAAATTCATATAAAATACGTGTAAATTACACATTTTATTTAAAAAAACATTGGTAAAATGTAACACATAAATATAAAATACGTGTCAAACACACCAGCTTTAGCGAAGCGGGTCAAATTTTAGATACCGTTCTATTATTTAACGGCGTAGTTCGCGCCCAAGCGTAATTAACCAGGTCGGTTTGTTCTGCAATAATACAGGTTGGACTTTAACACTAGCGCTGCAGTATGGCGGTTATCACGTCACAGTACCAATTCAGCGCGTTGGTAATGTCCTAGAAGTGGTGTGTCGTGCGAAAATTGCAGATTCGAGTCTCAATATTTATATCCTGGGAATGGCTGGGCGAACCGGATGTAATATGTGGCGTTCCCATTGCATGGTTGCAACAAGCACTTGAAAGCACTACATTCAAACGGCGGGAACGTTTGACAATCTCACGAGCTCTTTTAAACCGTGTTTCGCGCGTGAATGGATTGTTTAAGTGGCAAGGCGATTTGATTCGACGTATACAATACACATATAGCAAATCTATTATAATTGTAGTATAGACAGGGCCGAAACAATAGGCCCCGGTCGTGCAACTGCTTAATAGAAGACATTACTGCTCGTTAAATTAAACCGTGCGATCAACCGGCATATTAGGTAAGCATTTTTCCAGTTAAAAACAGCTAAAAACACACACATGGCAAAGATATCTTTAACTACAAAACATAAAACGCATATATACTGGATATTCTACATATATGGTGGTTGTGGTACTCTTGTGGTGAAAATTCGTAATAGTGGCCCACG